>JAQPZY010001103.1:440000-672500 GCA_029931535.1 Margaritifera margaritifera | reverse complement strand
TACTCAAAACCAAATCAGAGTAAGGGAACATCAGGGTTTGTCGTACAGAAAAAGATGCAAAACATAATCAACTAGCTTCACATTCATTTTGAAGCAGTATTTTATATATTTCTTAAGCGTTTATGCAATCTCTAACCCTTTGAGTGCCAGTATGCTAGCTCCTGGTGACAACATAATTTAAACCGTGCTACAACAACTTCTACTACTTATGTTCTTGCTGCTGCTAAAAAAAAAACAAATAAATGAATAAATACAATGAATTCGTTTATTTTCGCGGACACCGATTATCGTGGTTTTGCTAAGAAAATAAATGTCGTCCGTTCTTAAATTCGTGAATTGCACAATTGATCCTATTTTTACACAGAAAAATCAATCTGAGAAATTCACGAAAGCAGGTTCCCTACAAAAAAGGCAAAAATTGTCCCTTAGACTGTTACATATTGACATACTGGCCTTAGATCCTTTTCTCTTTTCCTAAACCATGTGGCCAGTTCTTCAGTGGAAGTAAAAAGGGAATATTCGCACGATAAAGCAAATATCTTGATGCAACTTGTCCGTCGGAAAAGATGAAATTTGATACTTCTGAAAGGTAATTTTTTTTCTCTGGCATGTAGTTAAAACATTATTTGAAATGTGCTTTATGATTTTATATGAAACACTCTTATTTCAACTGAAGATTAATACACATCATACTCTTGAATGGACATTTTCCCATTCACTTAAGATGCTTACGAAAAAGTAGGGATAGTAAAACGTCGAAAGGGCAGGTAAACAATCAGAAATATATTTGCTTGTGGGCGAGTAAACTTTCATGAACATTTCGAAAGCATGTATTGATAGGCTGTGACCCCATTCACTCCCCAATCCCATGAACCGTCCTCTCCGCCTTCAATCAGTACATAGTCATGCTCAATATCATGAACTCAACAATTGAATCTAACATTTTAAACCTAAGTGTATTCAATAAATCGGTTAGCTCTATTGATTGAACCCAAAGCCTTCTAATTGTCTAGGAATACAATTACATGTGTACATATTTGCCCGAGTTGACTGTAATCCAAAGCTGATGATATTTCCTTTATATATAGATTTAATCATGAACTAATTAGCTCTGTGACGGGCTGGATAGATTTTTGTCTTCAGATACCAGTATACAGGTCTGCTTGTACAAGTTCCATTTTTCCCTTGTCCCTTCTCTCCCTGGTCCCCTCCTCCATTCCTCCCTCCCCCTCCTCCCACCCCCCGCCCACTTTTCATCAAAGAATGTTATCCTTGTCATGTTATCAAAGCGTTATTGGTCAGCAAAATCTTAATCTTAGTCGGCCATAAGGGCAAGATGGCAAGTTGTCGCAAACCCTACAATCAACACTGACGCCATACCCCAACCAGTGTGAGTTGTTCGACTTAGATTAACAATCAACACTGGCGCCATACCCCAACCAGTGTGAGGTGTTCGACTTAGATTAACAATCAACACTGGCGCCATACCCCAATCAGTGTGAGGTGTTCGACTTAGATTAAACGTATTTAGTAATGTATTAACTTGATCGCTGTTTGAAATATTCAAATGAATCTTTGCTTGCGTGTTTTACCGCTCACTGGAATACTGTTTCATATACTTGATAGATTAGTATGAATCCATCCCGGTTGGTGGGGGCTGGAGGGGGGGGGGGGAGAGGTAAACATCTAATTGCTACGTATTTTCATTAGGACTCCATGTGCATTTACTATACATAATGCAAGTATATTTGGACTAGTGCGTACCTACGATCTTATCTATCTTCTTAGACAAACATTCCCCTGGTTTATGACTCTTGGCCTTTCTTTTGCAACACGAGCCAAGCACATGGCTCATAATCACCCAGATCCCACATTAAGACCACGTAAAAACCTTCTCGCTATGAAAACCTGAAGCCACTTATACGGTTAGCATTTGCCCCATGCTCCGACGCCTTAAGAGTTATAACTTGAAACCTATTCAAAACTCCACCCAGAAAACATACGTACAAATGTGAATTGTCTAATACAGTATTGCTTACTGAATCTGTCTGATCCCTTGGGGACTTTCACTTGGGTCGGAAACAACGAGGTTCCCATTCTATAGCTATTTATGCAGCAAGCATTTGCCACTACTTCTCTTCCTACCCTTATTGGGACTGGCATCTTGGTCATAACTTGGAAGCCATTAAGATTACTATTCTAAAACTATGTACGTTCTTTCTCGGGCATGTAGAGGCGAAGTCATTTGTGCAACCAACACCGGCCAGTGGGTCTCTCCCGACTCTCTTGGACATAACTTGGAAACTATTCAGATCCGCCCACCAAAAACATGTACACGCTTACTTGTAATGAAAAGATGAAATGGCCTACACAGCCAACATTGGTTGTTTGATCTGTCTTTATCCATGGGATCCAGTGAATGGGTAAGATCTGGCAAATCATCGAGATCCCACCCTCATCCCTCCGCCTCCTCCCCTCTCGACAGTTTGCCTGTAGGCCATAACTTCGAAACCATTCAGTAAAATCTCCAATCTATAACTATGCGTTTAATTTCTTTGCATGAAAAGATTAAGTAACTAATGCAGCTTTTGGTGGTCTTCGGCGGCGCCAACACTAGGTTAAACTTATTTCGTGGCTTAAACCATCATTTATTAGTCACGTTTTAATACAACATCAGAGTTGAAAAATGTTTTTTCTTCTCTTCTGTTAACATTTAGTTAATGTCTAACCTCGATAAAGGTGAGACATAGTTACGCGGAATGTTATTGGTAATGTGCATATACCTCCTAATTAGTAAGCAATCATACAAGATCTTGAGGTATGGTCTAGATACCGCTGTCCAAACAAATAAACGACCTAGGTCAGCATACAAACGAACAAACAAAAATATACTTGTAGATAGATAGATGCGTAAATAGATGAGGCCTGCATGGGATCCTAGGTATATTGATTATTTGCCCTTTTTATTTCTGGGATATTAGTTGCCTGAATTTAAAGTATATTTTTTTAAAAAGAAACTATTTTGCATATGTACATACCTACCTACTTTCTTAGACTAACATTAGGATTGGCTTCTAGTCCTTTTTTGGCCCACATGGGGCCAACCCTTGGGTAACCACGTAAAAACCGTCAGGATCCCCACCCTCAAATCAAGTCTACATTTTCTCGGCATTAAAGGGGAATCCACCTATACAACTAACGTCCACTCCTTGGTATCTCGTGACCCACTGGGGCTGGTCTCTGGGCATAAGTTGTAAACTAGCTAAAGCCCCATCATGAAAACATAAACTTAATTGGGATGAAAAGACGAATTGACCAACACCCCAGAATTGACTGCTAGGTCTGTCTTTTTTCTCTTGGGGCCATGCCTATTGGTGATAACCTGGAAGCTAAAAAGAGATCCCCACAACTTACCCATTTATGCATAAGAAGTGAAAAGTTATTTATGCAGCACGCATTGTTACCACCCAACGGATCAAACTTATTCCCTGGGGATTCACTCATGGGCCAAAACTTCAAACCCATTATGATCACCACCCTACAACAATATATTCACTTTCAAGGTTACAAGAGATATAGTCATGAATTATGCCAGCATTGGTTTAATTGAGTGACGTAATCAGGATTCCTGTTACACAACAATTATAACTATTTTTTAGCCGGAAGTGCGATTAAGGAGCTTAGAAATATCCCTGTCTTATTTTATCAGTCTCCCTATTTGAGAGTGTGCAATTATATAAGAAGCAGGAAAACCTTTCATTGTAATTTGTTTTTCAAAATACCATAGTTATGTCTTCCAAGGTGCAGACTTCATCAGCGACGTAAAGAAACACAACCAAATAAATGAACCAATCCAGTAATCATTGGCTTTTTCTTCATAGATAAGGAGAAAAAGACTGATGTGTAGAGACTACAGAAAATTATATAAAACTTTGAAAACCAGAATACTAGTAATTTTGCATATTCCATAGAATACTATCTATTTAGGAATTATTTCTCGTCATTTTGAAACAGATTTTGGGTGAAAAACAAAAAAGGAAACCATACAAGTTAGCATTCCCATGTTTTCGTTATGCACTTATTTGAAGTTTTAATGTATCTTTTTGCATCAGACCTGTTCATTTTTGAAATACCTGGAGGAAGTTTTTATTATTACCACGATGATGAGATGGCTATCAATAAAACATTTACATTGTTCAGATCTTCTGGTCAACGGGAACATGATAATTTTCAGAATGTAACGTCGCGATGTAACAGGGACATAAACTACGGTGGTGGACGTGCGAGACAAGAAAGTTGGACGACAGTTTTTAGACGTGAAATATGATGGGTATATATAAATATATATTTTAATGCTTCACTTATATAAAAGTAATAAAATATAATAATTTAGAAAATAGTTGGCTGTCTGTTGTTGGAATGAATGCTAGTGAGCTCTTGGACACACAGTTATAAACGTTTTACTTGTATTACCTGTATCACCATTATAACTTTTGATAAGGTCAATATTTGGTTCTGTGGACCAGAGTAAAAGTGATACCGATCTCAAAATTCGAACTCGATCAGCATTGTTTTTACTTTGCTACATTATTCAGTTCAATTGACAAATTATTATTCAGTTCAATTGACAAATTACGTCATCGGCATGTAAGTTGTATTTAGCGGGCTACTGGTATGCAACGAATTCTGCCATGTATGTTTACAGAAAAGATACATTTGGTTCCTGTGTTTGGCGTGATTTGTATTCTTTGCAAATGAGCGCGCTACACTAATTGCTAATGGAATATATACAACTTAGATCAAAAACGTTTTATAAAAAGAGTGGATTTGTTTAGTATGGCAAAATTGTTAATACCTACAAGATAAGGAATACAAGTGGATTAATTATGGAAACTATAACTTGGGCTTGATCTTCTTAACGCACTGCACTTTGCTGTAGAAATATTAGAAACGCCATCTAAAAATACGAATGGTATATTTGAGAGATTAATTTAAAACAAAGAATATTCGCTTTAATTTCCGAGATTACGAAATCATTATATGGTCAAAAAATAATACAATATATAGCGTCATTTTAACATGCATTTAACATACAAGGTTTTAGCGAGCACATGCACAATAGTTGACTTGAAGGCACAGTGATCGTGTATGAAACATATTTTGTTTCATACAAAATTCAATCTATGTTGGTATAAAAACAACAACAACAGTTTATAGTTTATTTATGCATAATTCGTAATTCGTAACCGTAAAGCCATTGCCCTGCTTCTATTATGGAAGGCCCTAATGTGTCATTACTTATGGAAGGCCCTAATGTGTCATTAGTTATGGAAGGTCCTAATGTGTCATCAATTATGGAAGGCCCTAATGTGTCATTAATTATGGAAGGACCTAATGTGTCATTAATTATGGAAGGCCCTAATGTGTCATCAATTGTACTCACATCACAATGTAGTAAACTAAACTAAAACCCGGAAAAGTATTCGTGTATTAATTATACTGGAAATGTCTTAATAGCACACAGATGCCCCACTATAGGACCTGAATTTGGCCTACGCGCAAAACATAACCAAGGTGTGACAAACGGACAGATGAAATGATGGACGGAATAACTGACTGATGTACGAATTGAAAAGGGCAACACGATATGCGCTACGACGGTCTTGGTGGGGCATACAAAACTAAACTTCCAGAGGCAAAGTTGAAAATGGTTCAATCTTACAACCCATCCGCCAACCCACCCACCGATCCTTCTATAACTTTACCTTTTCAAACTTACCACCGAATCGATAGTGAAAAGGCTAAAGCCTGCCTTAACAAAGACAGTTTCATTGGGTCGTACAACGGGATCATACGTGGCGTCAAACAGCTCTGTGGATCGAAGATTCGTGGCACTTGTGGCGAAGGATGCTTCGGCAACCTGGACTGGAAAATTAAAAATTGAACCGAACTTTCAAGTACAAAAAGTGAGTAAGCGAATCGGCAAATAAAAATGTTAAATGGTGTGAAAGAACGATTATCTCCCCTCCCGGGCCCCCTTTTCATTAAATAATTGCAGTACCCTCTAAATTTAACGCTGAGAACAGTTGGGAGAAAAGAGTTTTGCAGTATCTCAAGATATATTGATTATAAACTTTCAATTAGCAAATTTTTCTTCCAAAATGTTGTTCTCATTTACTCTCTTAACTTCGAAGTTCTGCAACTCCAGTAATGTATCACATTTTCCAATGTCGATGGAAAAAACAACCCGGGTTCGAATCTCAGTAGAGTACGAATTAAAAATTCTCTAACGTGTATGATAATATAATTTCACCATATATATGGTTACTAGAAAGATTTCAACAAATGAGGTATATATTGAGGCACAACGAAATGTATATTTTGGTAAAGCGCTTGAAAAAATATGGACAAAGAGATGACAAAAATAAACTCCAATTTGACAACACTTAGTGAATAACATATACATTAATCTGAAAACTGTGACAGACGAGTTGAAAACAGCGCCCGAACATTGAAAACAAGATAACAATGATTTAAAAGCTGCCAATAATGTACTTCAGAAGCGGGTATATTATTTAGAAGAACACTTAGATGAAATGGAAGCACACTCTCGCCGGAACAATTTGCTGTTCTACGACATTGACGGAGCGTCCAGCAAGCATTGGGAAGAGAGCGAGAAGAGGGTCAGGGCTTTTATTTAGGACACGCTAAGTATGCCGTCTGCTGACACAATAGACATCGAACGGGCTCACAGATTGTCAACTGTTAAACCTAATTAGCCTATAACTGTTACACTAAATCGGTACAAGGATAAGGACAACATGCTTAGAAAAGCTTGTGAAGTGCTCGATCGCATGTCTACAAGAAGGATGTCAGAAGACTTCATACAGAGTACTTAAAATAAGGAAGGTCTTGATTCTCTTTCTAAATAAGGCTAAAGAGAACAATCGTGTTGCTTTCCTGAAATAAAACGAACTCATCATTGATCGTGTTTTTCTGCTTTTGATGAAGATACTGACTATATTGTAGCCGTTGGTAAACAAGCAGCACGTGGCTTTTCGCATGCCGCAGGCCGAGACAGCAGGCGTGGCACTGGTAGTACGTGATCATCTAATTATGCAAATGCCGAATACAACGAGGGCAGTAGAGCAGACGAGAACAATGAGGATTCATATAAATAGTTGGCTGGCCGAAACCCATCAATGAGTGACGAACTTACCCCTTTTTTAACGACAAATGTAAATATTTTTTTATGGAACATTGAAGGTTTATTAAAATTCAAACATATTATCTGTTTCAAACAGTATTTCAGTCAATATGATATTACTGGTCTCTGTGAAACTTGCAGTAAACACAAGGATAAATTTGACGATTTGTTTCACGATTATACACACTATGATAGTGTCCAAACTTTGCATTCTATAGATGGTAGAAATAGTGACAGAGTCTTAGTATTTTTTTAAAAATACGCTGTTAAATACTGGTACTGTGAAATATATATTTCTTGATTTTCAGAACTGTGTAATACTGTTTTGTCATGGCACAATATATAATCGACATTGAGATATTATTATGTGTTTTGTTTACATTTCACCAAAAGGTTCTCCTAATTATAATGAAAACGATGCAACGGATGGTATCGCAATTTTGGAGTCTCATATCATGATTATTCGGTCACTTTATCCTGCTGCTGTTCTTAGCGCGTGATTTCAATACAAGAGCCAAAGATTTCATAGATTTTATACCTAAAGATAATGTAGAATTTATTTTCGATGATTTTATGTATGATGGTAATAACTTTTAAATTACCACAGCAAATAAAGACAGCGAAAGACACAATAATGTTGGTAAAAGTTTGATACAACTGTGTTGCTCATTTGATATCTTTATATTGAATGACAGAATTTTTGATGATCTTGATGGAAACTTGACGTGAGTTGCAATTGAAAGTGCAAGTATTGCAGATTATATGTTAGCATCAAGCGATATTTTCCGATAATATAACATATTTTCATGAGGAAGAGAGAGATGAATCTGAACATTTTCCTCTCAGTTTCACTCTATGTTTTCTTTGTGTCGCTGTCAGTTATATTACTGAGAATAGCTCTTGTGATTTAACGTGCTGTTTTTCTGAGGAGTTACAATATATATGGAGCGAAGGATAATACAGAATTTGTTTGCCAACTTTGATCAGGTTTTTCTTTAGAGTCATGTAGATATAGTTGAGGTAGTTGAAATACAATGAATATGTTTTATACTGCTGCAGATTTCCTGAAATATGATTCCAATACTTTTCCATGTAATAATAATATAGATGGGCATTGAGTGCAAGAAATTAAACAAAAACTAAGAACCTTACACTAAATTATCTAGAATAACCAATACACTAAAGGATCTAGAACGACCAATACACTAAAGAATCAAGAACAACCAATACACTAAAGAATCAAGAACAACCAATACACTAGAGAATCAAGAACAACCAATACACTAAAGAATCAAGATCAACCAATACACTAAAGAATCTAGAATAACCAATACACTAAAGGATCTAGAACAACCAATACACTAAAGAATCTAGAATAACCAATACACTAAAGAATCAAGAACAACCAATACACTAAAGAATCTAGAATAACCAATACACTAAAGGATCTAGAACAACCAATACACTAAAGAATCTAGAACAACCAATACACTAAAGGATCTAGAATAACCAATACACTAAAGAATCTAGAATAACCAATACACTAAAGAATCTAGAATAACCAATACACTAAAGAATCTAGAATAACCAATACACTAAAGGATCTAGAACAACCAATACACTAAAGAATATAGAATAACCAATACACTAAAGAATTAAGAACAACCAATACACTAAAGGATCTAGAATAACCAATACACTAAAGGATCTAAAACAACCAATACACTAAAGAATCAAGAACAACCAATACACTAAAGAATCAAGAACAATCAATACACTAAAGGATCAAGAACAACCAATACACTAAAGGATCTTAAATAACCAATACACTAAAGGATCTAGAACAACCAATACACTAAAGAATCTAGAACAACCAATACACTAAAAGGATCTCGAACAACCAATACACTAAAGGATCTAGAACAACCAATACACTAAAGAATCAAGAACAACCAATACACTAAAAGATCTAGAATAACCAATACACTAAAGGATCTAGAACAACCAATACACTAAAGAATCAAGAACAACCAATACACTAAAGGATCTAGAACAATCAATACATTATGGATCATGAATTATACAAAAGTGCTAGAAACAAGTTTAAATACTTGTGTCAAATGAAAGAAGAGAAGTATCCGGGACACAATTTCGGTAGCGAGCTGATCGACCTCAGAAGTTATTCGAGTCCTGACATATCAGGCACAGCAGGCATGGATATGAATAACACGGAGGACGACTCAACCAATGGACACAGTTCAACGGATACCAAAACAGAAAGTAACACAGAATCCAGAGCTAGATTCTATTATCAATTATTAGCTACAAGTCTGAATGTTGCAACTCTCTCTCCCAAATATGTGGCGAACACTCTGACCACACTACTTATAACCAATTACTCACGACAATTTGATTTAGATTATACTGTGCGTGAGTACTTGAAGATTTGATCTACACTTTATAAATATAATCTCACCCCATCACAAGATATTGTGATCAATAACGAGGGTAATATATTACCTGAAATTTGAAAAAGTAATAATCGTTGCATTTTGAATAGCAAATGTGGGGAGGATATGAACTTCGGTGCGCCAAAAGAAACCCAGAATGCATAAATTCTTATAATTATTCAAAACTGGAGATTCTTGTACAGTGGAAACAAAAAGAATTTGCAAATATGTCGATAACACATTTCAACGTAGGTCATATTCTCAACGTAGGTCATATTCTCTCTCTCTCTCTCTCTCTCTCTCTCTCTCTCTCTCTCTCTCTCTCTCTCTCTCTCTCTCTCTCTCTCTCCATAATAAATTGTGTGAACTTCATGAAAGTGTCAGCATACACGTACATGTACCAGCCGGAACAAAATTGTCAATAGTTATCTTTTTTTTAAATCTAAGATGTTTGTTCAACCATTTTTCAGTTTCATGCAAATGCTCATAAAGATTATCAGGTGTGTCACTCTGAGCTTGTTGGTAAAGACTAATGTCCGCAACGCTATCTAGAACCACGCTGGCTTCTGTTACAACTGCTGGTATTAAGTCATCGTCGTCATCATCACTTCCTGTGGCAGAAAAATCGCTTGCTTCCCGGCGATAACTAATTTCGCAAACAATATCTTCAATTGTTGGTATCGCAGATGTGACAATGTCACTATCACAATGAACATAATCTGATAAATCAACATCCTCGTTACCAGATCCAAGTAGGCGTAACCTGTCACGCACCATAGCCAGGGGAACATTATCATCATCATCGTTATTGCTGGTAATAACCTTTAGAAAACAGTTTGCAACACAATCTATGGAAACATCACGTCATACACGATAACTCATTCTGATTTCGGACAATAAATGTTGTTCACACTCAATTGTTCTGTCAGGGCACGCGAGTTATCTTTGGATTAGAGCACGTCAGATAGATTAACACCAGAGTTCTATCAAACATTTCAACCCGAGCTAACACTAATTTTAGAAGTACTCTGTAATGATATATTTTTGTCAGGAGAAATGTCTGATTTTATGAAAGAAGGGATAATTACATTACTATATAAAGGGGATGGAGAAAATATTGATTTGAGGCCAATTTTGTTATTAAACACTGATTACAAGATATTAAGTAAACTTTTTGCTAACATAATTAAGAAATGTACAGGAGAAATAACAAATATCAACCAGAGCTGTGGGGAAAAGGGAAAGTCAATCTAAAATAATACAATGAATATACAAAACATACTAAATTTTATAAACTGCAAAGGTGATAAAGAAGCAATGGTTTAATTTTATCAAGAAAAAGCATTCAGTAGGATCGAACATAATTTTATAGACAATTTTTTAAAAAGTTTTGGGTTTGGAATACACTTTTGCAAATGGGTCACAACATTATACAAAGACAAAGAGGCTCACTGTCAATGTTATTATATGTAATATCTATCTAAAACCTTGTGTATAGGGATAAATATTAATTAAAATATAAAGGAATACATATACCTAACCTAGAAAAAGAATTCAAAATGCTACAATATGCAGATGACTGCACAAACTTTATAAGGGATGAATTTTTATTTGAACACTTAGAAAAAGAATTTACAAACTTTGGAAAAAGCCTCTGAATCTAAGGTTCACCATATGAAAACTGAAATTGTACTAATTGGAAATTAACATAAACTTTGTACTAATTGGAAATTAATATAAACTTTGTACTAATTGGAAATTAATATAAAAGACTTAGTTAAAGCCTTAGGGATATACTATCGAAACAAAATCCAATACAAGACAATTTTGAGTCGGGTAATGAATGAAATCAATTACAATATTGACATATGGAAATCATTGAGAATAAATGTAATTAATAGAGTACATAAAACGACAACATTTTTGTATATTAATTTATGGTACGTGATGAATACCATATACTTTAATCATAAGCTAATGAGTACATTTGATAGAGTAATTATACATTTTATGGAAGGGATTAGTTACATTGGGAGAGATACAGTGTATAGGACTAAAGCAGACGGGGTAGTAAATTCACGGAATCTACGAAAAAAAAAAAAAAAAATTATATATCTATTAAGCAGACTTAGGAATTTATCTAAATAAGAGAAAAACTACCCATGGGTGACTATATTAATATACTGGCTTGGCTATACTCCAAGGAACACACCAGAAATTTACAGAAATAATAGATATAGGAATTACACGAACCACTCAGAAAATATGAAGAAATCAAACAAATAGTCTTGAAATACGGAGACAAAGAAAATATATGGAAAATAAAGGATAATACAAAGTGTACTAAGCAATAAATGAAATAGAGGATAAAAAATCACGATATAAAATAGAATTAAAACATATAAGCCTAGATTAGAAGAAAATATGAGGAATGTGGTTGAAAATAAATGCGACAGTGGTGCGCATAACCGGCCCAACCTCCACCGCCATAAGCTAGAAAAGTCCCACCCCCTAAGAGAAGTGGACGAGCCTACTCGTAGAGTAAATAAGAATAAATCTAAATTTAACCAAAAAAAAAAATATTCGCATTCGCTAACATAAGTATAACACAAGACAGATAGGTAACACATGTAGAGGTAAGAACAACAAATAACAGGAGGTTCTGCCCTTAAGTAAGACGTAAGGACGATGAGAGGCCATGCTATCACGGCGTTACGCGAGGTAGAAAGGCTCGAATAAGAGGCTCAGAAAACAAGGGTATAACAAAAATATTTACAAAACATAAGGAGAAAATGGGGGGGGGGCGGGGGGCGGGGAACAAATACAAATACTAACAAATTCGAATCGAAAACACATATTGCACACAAACACACAGTATTAGAAACACCTCTTTTCCGTCAACATTTTTATTTTTCATTTATGTATAGTAATGATAAAAAACAACTCAAAACAGATCTGATCCAAGGAAATACCAATCCTGACAAGAAATAGAGCATATATAGTACAAACATAAAAAAACGACGACAAATCTATCCATGGTAACGGATCACGAATACTTTTCACAGTGGATAAGGAAACCAGCCGTAGGGTGTACAGTCTGAGGAGGAGAATACAAACCTGTTTTGAAATAAAATTTAGGCCTAGGGACGGAACGAATGGAAACCTGGCAATTGGAATCTAAACAAGTACGTCCCTATCAAAGAGAAAGAAGAAGCATCAGTCAAAAATATTTGTAAGGTTTGTACTCGAAATTCTGTCGGATTTTTAAAAAGTATACACACAAATACCGATTGTGGTGGTGGTGGTAGTGGTGGTGGTGGGGGGGGGGGGAGGAGTAACCACACAGATATAAAAATCTTGAACGTTGGACCAAAGGAGGTGGGGCGGGGGTGGGCACCCCAAAGGCCTGCTAGTTTCCAAATAGCTAGTGGTCTTGCAGTGTCCACACAGACAAACAAAGTGTAATAAACAATATCTATCTATCTATCTATCTATCTACACACACACACACACACACACACACACACACACACACACACACAAATATATATATATATATATATATATATATATATATATATATATATATATATATATATATATATACATACACACAGACAACTAATAAAGTGTGTTTGATTGCGGTGTCAAGAAAGTTGCACAATCAGTTAAAGTGATACCGAAATATAGCTATGGAAGAAGACGACCAGCGAATATTTCGAATATATATATATATATATATATATATATCTGTGTGTGTATGTGTATGTGTGTGTGTGTTAAATTCACTTACCCATGCATAATATAATCGCCAGGTAGAATATTCTTGCCATCACCTTAGTATTTTGTGGATTCTAAGCACCACTGTTCTAACAATTCTGCTGAGTCTATTTCAACCCAGTCGGTCAGCTGTTGCAAAATAATAAGGGTTAACTCTTGTTATCTTGTACAAATAGACAATTCAATGTATATTGGCATAAGTACCCTTGTTATTTGAAAAGGTATTATTAGAAGATCGTTATCTTTTAGACAATCGTTTTGTGCACATCAAAGTCCATTGAAGTTGAAGCACTGGGTCGAGTCAATAGATCCATTCATTATTTAACCTAGAAGACGATTATTGCAATTTATTGTAGGCTACAATTATTAGAAGGGGGAAATATGATTTTTATTCTTTATAAAGGTTTGAAAAAGAGAAAATTTACTTAGAGACTTATTATAAATTTGATGTGACATACATACATACATCCATTCATACTTATGTATGTCCATGTGTGTTTACGTACGTACGTACGTACATACATACATAGCCGTAGTACAGTACTGTATAAGAAATAACAGAGATAGCCAAAGCGTCTTTTCAGGCTGATACTTATGGGACCAGATCATTGTTGATGATGACGGAATATTCATTCCATAATAAAACAGCACTCATCTTTAAAAAAAAAACAATGCATACTTTCTGAATGAGAGCAATCGTAATACCTTGAGGCTTTTCTTCCTAACCTCCACCTCGGAAACATTTCGATGGAGTCATACAGCGTAAAAAGTGCGAACATCGCCGGAAAATTGCGGAGAACTCGATCAAATGCTGAATTACGCAAGATAGAATAGTACCATACTAAATCTTCTTTTTTTATTCCCGCGCTTTTAGAGGAAAGGTTTGGATTATTTCATCCCGCTCGCCGTGCGTGCTTGCGCGTGTTTGTAATGTCGCGAACTCCTCCTATACGGTTCAAGTTTTTTGTAATGTGATTGAGGGTGATCTGTAGATGTGCACAACGGTTTTAGAATTCTGATGCAGCCCCTGGAGGTGTGGCTAGGCGGTGAGGTTGGTTTTGCATAAATTTAAAACAACTCCGAAATTATGAAGTTATGAGACCAACATATCTGAGAGTTGGTGTCAGTCAATTGTGGCGCCTGGGTCACAACTTAAAGGTCATTGAGATCCCCACCCGGTTACTATAACTTATATATACATATTGGGCCTGAAAAGATGAATTTAGATATGCAATTAGCTCTGGCCACTGGGTTTATTCTTACCCACAGGAATCTAGCACTTGGGTCATAAGATATAAACTATTGAGATCCCAGCCCTAAAACCATAAGTGTATGGTGGGGATCGCAATACTTTCCAAGTTATGACATATGGTATAAATCCCTGGGAGTAATGATAGACTCCGGGGTCAGTGCCAATTGCACGTGTCTTTACATACTCAGTAAGTGTTTATATGGTTATACGGTGGGGATATTAACAGTTCCAAAGTTATGACCCAGGGGCTAAGTCCTTGGTGTTTATGGATGGACTCAGGGGTCAATGTCAGTTTCATGTATACATGTATATTTTCATGACTATTCAGTGTATAGTCAATGTCAGTTTCATGTATACATGTATATTTTCATGACTAGTCAGTGTATAAACACTTACTAGGCACGTATAAATGTATAATGTCATGACTAGTCAGTGTATAAACACTTACTAGGCATGTATACATGTATATTGTCATGACTAGTCAGTGTATAAACACTTACTATGCATATATACATGTATATTTTCATGACTAGTCAGTGTATAAACACTTACTAGGCATGAAAAGACGAATTCGGATATGCAACTAAAATTGGTCTGTGGGTCTATTCTTACCCATCTGGAACTTGACCCAAGGGACACAGATTTGGTGATGGTGGGACAAAGCAGGGACGAGCGGGAGTATGCATTTTACAAGCACTCTAGTTACTTCATGCAACAATTCATTCAAGTTAAGCAGAATAATTGTTTGTAATAAGCTCATGAAAATGAAACTGAGGAAATTTTGGGTCAAGAGGAAATCACCTCAGTGGACAAGGGGCCTTGATGAAGGCTCTTATGATGCGTGACGTCACAATGTACTTGTGTGTGGCATGGTGGCTTTTGTAATTATTCCGACTTGTTTGTCCGATCATTGGCGGAAAGATCCGAGTATGTTCTAGGTAAGATAATGCAGTATTCATACCATAATGACATATTATTCATATTGACCTGACCCATTATCAATGAGAGTGCATATAAGCTGATTGGTAGGTCTGCATATCCAATTTTTCACAATTGAATTTTTAACAGTGCATCAGAGTTTGTAGTCGTGGCCTGCCAGGTCGTATGGACATATACATTTTGCAGATATTAGTCTAAGGTAAAAATATGACTAAAACTGCGTCCCATTGTGAAGTGGTTTTCATTCAAGCGGATATTTGTTCACTCTGCCGGTATCATCAAGTTTATGACGTCAATGTTGTGCAGGCGAAATTGATTTTGGAACAGCTAAATTGGCCTTCCAACATTCTTAATGACCAATATAAATAATTTCGTTTACCTTAAAAATTTGAGTTTGCATGCGTTGTTGACCTTATCAATTTATTTTATCTCAGTCCACACTCACAGCGCCATCTGGCGCCCACAAATTGTTTTTAGTTTCACTTTTGTTTCTTTCTGGGCTCTGGTTTGGCTTTTTATTGAATAGCGATGAATGCCTAAGCGGGTCGGATGACCGAGGCAACATAGTTTGTAGTCTCGTTCAACCTGACTCTCCAGTGACTGATTAAATTGTCCGCCATGCGAAGGTCTTGTAGACTGCTTCATTGATCGCTGTTACCCATAGACGCCTCATTGGTCATAATTTGTAAAAGTGAAATTACATAGACATTTCTCGCTATTTTCCATTTTATCAGGCAATACTTTCAGCATTCATTCAAAATGCTATAGTAAGTTCAAACACATATCATTAAACGTCATTTTGTAAACAGGCGCGGATGCTGGAGGCGTGCAGCCAATGAAACTGTCCATATTTACGCAAAACATTACGTCATGGCAGCATCACAATGACGTATTACATCACCTCATCTCATCAGCCAATCAAATCGATTGTTTTTTTTAAAAATTGGTTGGAAAACTTTGCTCTCGATTTACAACAACAACTCAGATGGCACAACACCGTGTTACTTGCACAAATAAAAACCGATTTGACAATCATACAATGAAAATAAAAATAAAAATATGCGGCAGTCCTAGTCTAATATACATGAAATTAATAATACGTTTTGTAGATACTCCCTTACACATGACATTCCTTTAGCATGTGGGATCAGTAATTTCTATCTATCGTATTACAGATACTTCCCAAGACAAACTCTGATCTCAGATGGAAAATTTAAATGTCCGACGCCAAACATTGAAGCTTAGTGCGAATTTTCCCTCAGAGCCTCGTGGTATGGATCAACAGATAAACAATGTAACACTGTTCATAGATGCTCCGGAATGGGAACGGAATATGTATCTCACACAGTACAAACCTACCATTTCAGCCTCAGAATTAAGTAACTTTTACACTAGATCGGGCTGGCCGCCATTGTGTGTCTGGGAAAGAGACTTTGCTCAGATTGACTCGACATGATATAATCTTTCATGTGATAATATGCCATCAAACATCAGTCAGTCAATAATAGATCAATCAATCATTCACTCATCAACATCTACTATTTCATTTTGGTAATCCCGTAATTGCGGATTATGGTGTTTGTACTGTTGGATATTTTATGAGCTTGCGAGCCCAATGCATGCACTTCGAGCAATATATACAAAATACGAACACTATGATTTATGTACTATATGCCCTTATATACTATATATGCCTATTTGTTAAATGATAATTTGTATTTAAATTGCTTTTACATTATGTAAAATGAATATAAATATATTTGAAAAAAAATCTTGTATTAGCTATTGTTACGAAATATGAGTGAATCCACTCTTATTACTTGGTGTCATTTTACCTACTGTTAGATCATATAGACCTGCATTTTTACTTAGTAAGACTTGGTGTCATTTTATGTACTGTTACATCACGATAGACCTGCTCTGACATTATCTTACCTAGTGAGAAACGTATTGGGTCCTTAATCTCCTTAACAGCATACATGTAATAAGTAGTTGACAACGACTAATAAGAGAAAAACATACCGGATAATCACATGCAATTATCCCCGCATAGGAAATATCGCTAGGCCAAGAGCATAACAACATATTGGTTACGCTTACTATTTTCTGCCAGTAGGATGCATAATTAATCAATTTACGAGTCAAGTACACAAGTACTTGACAAGATTTGCATTACATCCTATATATGTCAGTAAATTTATGCATCAATAATAAAAGGAATAGATGAGATAAAATTATGTACAGATGGTAAAACATGAAAGACAAAGAACATGGGTATATGTAATATAAAATTCCAACATAAATATTGTTCAATATAGCCGCAGCTAGAAAATAATAGTAGACGAAGTGCACAATAATCAATTATCATTCAAGTACAAAAGAACCATTGCAAACATGTTTTGTATCTATACACAATTTAGGTAAGCACACAAGTACACAAGTACTTGACAAGATTTGTATTAGAGCACATATATGTCAGTACTTTTATGCATCAATAATAATATGAATAGATGAGATTAAATTATGTACAGATGGTTAAATATGAAAGACAAAGAACATGGGTATATGTAATATGAAATTTCAACACTTGAAAATGTGCAATGTAAGTTGTAATGTGGGGCGACCCAAACAGGAATTAACATTACGCCGTATGTTTACATTATGGGTCTCTTTAGACCCAAACAGTAAATTTAACATTGAGGCTACATTGTTAAAATTCTTAGAAATTGTTGATTTCCGATGGTGCTACATTGTTACATCGTTAGAAGTTGTTGACCTCAATAATATGTGCCCCATGGGAGCTCTACGGGAATTAACATTACGCTGCAGGTTTACATTGTGTGCCTATTGAGACCCAAATGGAAATGCTAATGTTAAAAATGTCTATAGGTTTAACATGATGGGTCCAGATAGTCCCACGCATGTAAACCTATGGGCCTAAGCATAGATTTAAAATGATGGGCCTATCTAGACCCAAACGGGAATGCTAATGTTAAATAGTTATCTACTATCAAACACTTAGTGACCTACTATCCAACACTTAGTTATTTACTATACAACACCCCACATATACTATCCAATACCCAGCATTTACTATCCAACATGTTATGTGTAGTGACCAATACTTAGTCATCTACTATACAACACCCCACATATAATATCCATCACGTAGGGATATACTATCCATCACCTAGTTATCTACTCTCCAATACCTTACATATACGATCTAACACGCTGTGTGTAGTGACCAAAACCCTCCACCTACTTTCTAACGAAATGGGTAGCATGGAAAAGAAGGGGGATGAAATCACACATACATACTATCATTTCACGCAAAACAAAAGGTAGTAGTGTTTATATAAACACTATACCCACAAACATACTATCACACACAAGAAGGGGTAGAAGGCGTTTTTTTATATTTTAGTTACTTGTGAACATATAAAGACATAAGCATATAGATACACAAAATACAAACACATATATTGGCAATGATTTTGAGCAGTAGCTCTATGGTTTTGAGCAGTATCTCTTGTCAAGAGATCTGTGTGGCCCCCAAAAGGGCCGTTTTGATTATTTTAGAGATCTAGGGTCTGTACCTCCTGGGTCCAGCTCCGCAATCAGCACATCTTCTACTCCATATATCCTCACCCCAGGGGTTGATGGAGACATGTAGGGAAGAGTGAGGAAAATGTGCTTCACTTTCCTAATCCTCTACTTCGGGGACTATGGGTGGCTGTCTCTGTTGTTGTGGTTGTTGTTGTTGTTGCTGCTGGTGCTGCTGTGTTGTTGCAGTTCTATATCCCAAGCTTATTCAGTCTAGGGGCCCTCCTCCCTTCCGTTTCCATTTCCCATTCTTCAGTTTGAAAGGCCCTAATTTTCCTTCGCTGTTAGGATAGTCGGAGAACCGTCAATGCAGATTTGACGAAACAACAGGGACCTGTCTGTTACACTCTAACATGAGTGTCGTTGGCTTTACACCTCTATAGTTTGAACAACAAGCCGTCTTCCCTGGCGTTTCATATTTTCTTGTTCCCACTTCTTCTTATCCTTTACAACTTCATACCAACATTGAGAGGACAAATTGTTTGGATAATTTATAATGGGTCAAGACCCTCTTGAATTATCTCCTGTCAGCCTGGAGCTCCTTGACTTGATCCACAAGGCGCTTAACATACTGCATTGTACTAAGGTCTGGCTTAGTTTTCCGGTCCTATTTCCGCTCATTCTTGTCTTCTTTGTCGAGTCGACGATCGGGGGGCAAGACTGGCGAACGCATCGTTTTACATGCTAGAAGCACGGACGTGAAGGAAAACATCCCTCAGATTCGGTACGCGGACCTGAAGGAAAACATCCTGTTGAAAAAAAATAAAAGATCGATAGAGAGAATGTTAAAGAGCATGTCAACATGCTTTTTTCTTTAAAACAAAAAACGAGTCAACACCATTTTTTCTAAATCAACATTTCTTAATCAGCTCCGCTGACATAAGCATCAACAAAAATAAATGAAGACGGAGGATTAGGTCTAGTCCCTTCCTCTTCATTTACAAACACTAAATATTAAACATGAACTTATTTACATGGTTGACAACGTTTTCGATAAAGAAGTTCATCACACACCACTGCATTCCAAGAAACTGTGTACGAACTGTGAGACAGAAAAGTAATGAAGTTCCCAGGTATTCATTCTTTTCACAGGTAATGGTAAGTCATCAGTTCATACTTGACTTTTGCCTTGAAAATATTTATCAAGTAAGTCGATGAATGGAAAGTCTCCATACTCTGTTGCAAGAACGTTTCGATGCGTTTCGTTTCCAAAGAAGTCAATGGAGGTAAGGAATGGTCACTCAAGTCTTTATACCACTCTTTCAAGATCATCTGTTTTGAGATGAGGATCCATTCGTCTTTCATATAATCTTCCAACTTTTCTTATTGACTCATCATCAAACATTTGTGTTTTTGTTTCTGACTAGTATGATCGATTTGACAACCATAACAATATTCTGTCATCAGTTGTATGATTCCTTCAGCCAAGTGGCGAGCAAAACAGGAGGCTAAGTGCTGTTCTTATTCTGGCCATCTTGACATCGTGACTGTATTTTTCTCTTCTTATTCTTCTTCCCTTGTAGTATGTGACTGTTGTTCTGGATAGAAAACATCATCATCGCCTATCTCCATAGTTTTGTGTTCCGTTCCATTAGGATCACTTCTCTCACACTGTTGATTTTCAGCATATTATCAAATTCTACATACAAGATGACGTTCACGGTGTTCGCCAGAGCTAGCGAAAACTGAAGTTCCAAAAGAAGTTGGCTCAATTTTATATGGTGGAAATGTCACTCTTCTCTGCCTTGGCATGGAGTGAAATCAAAGCCCCACAAAACATATCCTCTTGCATAATCGTCTCTCGTAATGCCGTGGCTACTGTTGGTTCCTAACTGTCCTGTGACTTCAAACAGAGTCAAGTAAGGTCTCAAGTAATTTTTCTGGGCAAAGTTAGCTTCATAGATAGTAATCAAAAACGTCAAATTCTCTGACTTCTGTTCTTCTTTTCTTTTTTTTTTCTTGGCGACTGTGTGTCTATGAGGCCTGTAAGGTTTTCGACGTCTCTTTCTGTCTTGTTTATGCTGTGGCGTAGAGGCGTAAGTAATGCTTTCGTCAGAAGCGTGCAGCGAATTTATAGGTGTGTCTCGGCGCCCTAGAAGGTCTTTTCCTGTTTGAATCAACACATTTATTTTTTTTTCTTTCATCAAGGCTTCTTTAGGATTTTGTTGGTGGAGGAGTACGTTTTTAAGAAATTATTTTCCTTGCATCAAAGATGCATCTTTTACAGCATCCAATACTCGAGTCGCCATAGGTTTTAAGATAGGTGCCGCCGTACGAAAAGCTGATTTTAACATATCTCTCAAACCATGTCGACTCATTGGTACACATGATACATCTTTACCATTCACTGGAGAATTGTTATCGAAAATGTAGTTTCACGGTTACTTTTCCTTTCGAGAATATACTATTTTGTTCAAGATCTCCTTGAATACTAATATTGACACTGTCATAATACTGTTTACTGACAGGAAAATAATGAGAATGTACAAATTCTGGCTGAACATGATACGTGTTTCCTCCTTCACCGTAAGCAGATATGGCTGAATCCATTTGGCAAGGAATGACTCTCAAAAATGGAGCGGCTGTGTTTCCAACAACGTTGTTCTCGACGACATCAGAGGACACAAAACATCAAATTTAGTCCTTCCTTCAGTTCGATAGGGAAGCGAAAATACTCGTAGAATCGATCGTTGCTATGAATGTCTTTCATAGGAACAATAGAGGAGTTTCCACCCAGAATAGCAAACAAACCGGGAGAAAAAGTAAAGGACATCGTTTTGCCGTCGGAACAATCCATTTTAAGACGAAGCGAACTGGCATGGTATACGATCAGTACACTTCGGCGAGTTTTCTCCAGTGCTTTGCCAAACTGATCATCGAAAATATCTGAAATTATATAGATGAGATGTCGATCATTAAAATAATATCCTGTATGAATTCTCTTGGTATAGATATTCAATTGAAGATTGGTTGGTGATGGGGTTTTTTATTCGTAGTAAACAGGATAATTTTTGTCCAACTGTTTTTGGACATGTTCGTTGAGGATATCTACGATGAAGTGTGATGAACCTCTGTGATATTTATGACTTGAGTAGGATGATTTCTACCAAAACTACTTCTCAATGAACTTCGTGATCCATTGTATGGCTTGAGGTAATTTGTCGGTGAAACAACAAACTGTGTTGTTGGAAAACACTTCCGCAGAACTGTCACTTGGTAATGCTAACAAAAATTGATTATTCACAGTTGGATGGTTCTGTCTCCGACTAGTCACACGTTGTCAAAGGATGGTTTTCCAAGAAGGGTACTAGGGGATGACTAATGTGACTGGAATAGTTGAGACTGGCGTTGGCGTGGCTTCCGTTTTTGTTACTGTCGGTATATTTCAACGAGGGATTGGGAAGAAGAAAACCATTTTAACCGTCCAGTAAAATAGTCCACAGTTGTTTATCTCTTTGTTGCAGACTCAGATTTCCAATGCTGATTCAATGGCACAATATACCACAAAGATTTGGCAGAAAAAGACGATTTAATTTGGCAGGCATCATCTTTAACGAGGGAGAAGTAGACGAAGTGGAAGGAGACACGGTCACCGAGCGAGGTTTTCTTGAATACGTGAGCATTCTAGCATCAGTACCTCTCTTTCCTGCAGAAGACGTTTTCTTCTTCTTCTTAGAGTGTGAACTTGCCGTACCTCTCTTCTGTTTGACCTGTCTTTTCTTGGGTGGTTTGGCTTTTTTAGGATGCCAATTTAAAAGTGAACGAATAATGACACCTCCTACAGATCCACTTCCATCTGGTTTCAACATAATGTTTTTTTTTTGTTTTTTTTTTTTTTTGGGGGGGGGGGGTTGAGTATCGATTCTTGGATCAGCTACTAATGACAAAGCTACTGTATGTTATTCATTTTAAAAAAACGTTTTGTTTGATGTGGAATGTAAATGATGCCTTGTAGTAATTAACGTGCTACCAAAGTAAATCAATCGTAACACTTCTTTTGAGGCGAGCTTCTAACAAATGTAAACGGCTTGTGCATTTTGTTTCGGGCCTGATGGCATACAGTGCACGAATCAGTTTGGCAGGATGATGAGATTGAAAGGAAGTCATGTTGAATACTGTTAGAAAGAAAAGAAGTGAATGATGTTTTTATTGTTTGTTGTTTTGTAGACAGACGAAAACGAGGAAGTTGACGTGTAAATGACTGGACCTCCTTCTTGGCACCAATCGTGAAACAAATTCATAAGAAATCTCAAATAATCGGGAGTGGTAGGTTTAAAATCGATGAGTAAATTGGCATGTGGCGATTGAGTGTCATCGTCATAAGCATAATTCAACCAAGGTGCTCCTAACTGTTTGTCCAATACTTGATTTATCTCGTGGACTTAAAAACAAAACAGCGCATACTGTGCATTGAGACTGATCGTGCGATGCGATTTACGTTTTTGAAATAAATTTTGAGTAATGTAAATAATACTAGCATTTCGATGATGTCATTTTCGTCTAAACCAAAGTTTAATTTCTTCTTCGTCTTCTCCTGACATGTCATCTTAGATGATAAAATGTGTTTGACTAAATCCAGACACGATCCCATCATTTTCGTAAGGAATTCCTTCTACAAACGATATGAATTCGTCTTGACTTTCTTTCAGTAACGTTTAAGCTGTTTGCCACTCTTTGTAACATCACGCGATACGTTGTGGAGTACGGTCGAACACTTTTGATTTGTATTCAATCACACGTTTGACAAATTCGGTTTTGCCTCAGCCAATAGGTCCAGCAATCAATATGTTAAAGGGATGGCGAAGATACAGTGCATCCCAGCTTTGACTATCTACCTTTTCGTCAATCACTTTAATATCGGAGGATGCAGCCACAACGTTCAAGTGTTGAGAATTCTGAGATTCCATCAACGACCGAAGACATTGTATACATTATATAAGTTTAATTTGTCTTGGTGAAACACAACAAAACAGAATTTCATTGCAAAAACACACATAGTTTATGCTTTTCTATCTTTGATCGGTCACATAGGTCTTTGGCATAATCAGCTACCTCTTATTTCAAAGTGTCGATTCCAAGACTTTTCCAGTCACGTAAATCTGTTGGTGTATCCAACTGGCTATACACACTTCTTGATAAGCATAAAGAGTCGATAAAGTGCGACGAATCTCTTATTCACACAGAGGTAGAGACGTATTATCAGAAATCGCAACACTTTTAACAGAATGAGTATCTCGTGCACAAATCAAGTTTTGGTGGTCACGTCTTTGCATGTACTGTTCATAAATTTGACACAAAGAATCTGGTAAACGAAATCCAAGAAATGTAGGCACTAACATGCACACCACACATCGTCCAAAATTCAAAGGAATCGTGTCGTCTTGTGGAATCAGACCTTTTAAACGTATTAGGTAATCCACTAAGTCTTGAACATTGTCAGTGATTTCTTCCATGGCATTTAGTGTAACACTTATGACATAGTCTTGGCATCGTAAACTTTATAATGTCTTCGCAATTCAACAATGTCTGATGATTTGAACATTTTCAAAGTAATCGGTCTTCTTATAACATTCGTATACCAATGATTAATGTGTTTATGCCATTTTGGATGCAACTGTTCTTTGCGTTTTACTTCAATCTCTACAAACTCTGTTAGTGCATGGATGAGATCCATAGATGGCCACACGAACGGCATCGCTTTCGATAGTAGCGTGATATGGTGGTGCTGCATCGCTTCCGCTAGTAGAGCGCAAAGGCCGTGCTGCATCGCTTATGTCGCAGGGTACGGCGTTACTCGGGTCGTAGTGTACAGCATCGCATTCAACTTTATTCAATTTTGAGTCAGCGGTGGGTCCATCACACTTCTGCTGTGTCGAATTCATCATTATCGGTGAACGTTTGTACTCAATATGATATTTCTGTCTTGGAACTCTCTCCTTTTTTATACTGGAGATTGGTGTGCCTGAGGGTTTTCTAAATCCCAACCATTCACGGAAAGGGTTCCAATTTTATTTTCTCCACCGTTTCTAGCATGTTGTATCCACTTGTTTTGAGTTTCAAGTAATGGAGCCAGCTCAAAGCTTTAACCGAATATAGACGGCAGACGGAGAGATAGGATTGAGGTGGATTGATAGCTAGTTTGTTCTCGGGCATGAACTTCTTTCGGTAGACTAATCCACACGTTTTGGCAAAGGTAGAAACTTCCTTTAAGGGATCGATACCTCCTTGATCCAGACATATTTGTCGAAATTTTCCACAGCAACGTCGTAAAATGGGAACATCGGATCGACAATATTTGAATATATCTTTTTGAAAATCAAAAGGGTCTGAAGAACGAGTTTGATACCAAGCGTAGGAATTTCTCGTTATTCTGTTCGCATACTGTTGCGGTCGTAGTAGGGAACTTCACGCAACTTTGGGAGCACGATGTATTTGTCACAAGCACGATGAGTCACGCAAGAATTAGGGATGTGAATTCCATTCTCCTGTGAACATTCAAAGTAAAAAATGATAAAATCCACACTTTTCTTAGTATTTTTGTTCTGACCATCATTTAATGCCACCTCGACTTCATTGTCATATCTTTCAATGTGACACTGATGATTGAAGTCAACGACTTGGTCACAAAAGCAACGAATTTTCTTTCCTGTACAAACGCCTAACGTTTGGTTATTCGTTCGAACAAGATGACTTCGTTTGGTACTGGAAAATTGATCCATGCATAATTGTTTTTTTGCAATGTCCGTTACCTCTTGCAGGTGAAACGTAGGTCATGTGAATAGTGGCTTTTCCATCGGTCATGTCAAACTCGCCATTGGATTGTTGAACATGTTGAATTTTGTCCAAGATTATGGAAGAAGTTAATTCTGCAGGTGTAGTAAACTCGATCCACACAGGAGATTTCAAACTGTCGCAAGCAATGGATAGTCTCAAACGATCGTGTTCTTGAGCTTGGCATTGTCGTTTGAATTCCTAACATTCACTCAAAAAATCCGTAATGAAGGTAGCTGCTTTCTCTGCTGGAACTTGATACTTGATCTATTTAAATTTCACTGTGCAAGTGTAAGTCGTATTTCTACATTTTCTGGAAGACACTTTGGGGTAGGTCGAATGCAAAAATAATCTTCAGGAGATACTGAACGACTTTCTTTCTTTGCTGATCTTGACTCTCTATGTATTGTGGAAGAGATAGATGGTATTGGCTGAGGATCACTTATGTCTTCTTTAAAATCCTCGGGTGAACTTCTGCTAATATTTGTCTGGTCGTATGAGGCGACACCGAAAGCGTAGTAGTCTCATGGCGTCTTCTGATTTTTCGTTGAATCTTTGCATGATGATTCAAAATTTGATTTGACTAGGGTACACACTCTCTATCTATGTATAGAGAGACCCCCTCATCCTAAAAAATGTTATAATCTGTAAAGATGGAAGAGTCACAACAGTTCACACTTCTCGTTAGAGATTTACAGACAGTCATTCAAATGTACAAGACTTCTGACTACTCCGACAAGACTTCTGACTACTCCGACAAGACTTCTGACTACTCCGCTTGAGATACAAGTCAAGATACCTGCTATATCTGTCAAGAGAAAGGACATTGGGGTCTAGAATGTCCACAATTTCGAATAAAAGGAACCACTAAGACAGGAGAAAAGCGAAATAAAAGTAAAGATACCTGTTATCAATGTCAAGAAAAAGGACACTGGTCTTCAGAGTGTCCCAAGAGCAAAGTGAACAAGGAGGCAGAGCGTTCAGCAGAAACAGAAGAAGAACCCACACCAGTGAAGAAATTTAAAAAAGGCGAGACAAACAGAAGAAACTGAAGTAGAAGAACCCATACCAGCGACGAAATTCAAACGAGAAAGACAGTAACAAAATGGACTTGTGTAATGTGATTTGTGTGATGCGATTTGAAAGTTCATTGTGGTTTTTATTCAAAAGTTTATACAAAAAAAGTATGTCTCTTTGATTTGCTTTTTCAGTATGGATAAGATATAAAAAAAACACACACACCTACATACACGATCACACATATTATAATGGAGGGATCTGAGGGTTGTTTGATTTTGGCAATCACTGAATAGTATCTCTTTCTTAAGAAATTTGGGTGGCCCTAAAACGGCTGTTTGGGTTTTTGAAAAGAACGTATGGACTAGACATAATCAATTGGAACTGTCTTAAACCTTTTTCACGTCCAAGTCCTACTCCTACTGTCGCTACCACTACGGTAGTAGCGACTGCTGCTGCTGCTGGCTTCTCAGTGGTGGTGGCGAACGTCGATGTAGTCATAGAAGTTTCATAAGTCATTAATAGTGAAGGTATCTTTCTCCTCAATGTGTACATTTCCCTCAGGTATTTTAACTCCGCCAAAATGTCTTGTAACAGACTCGTCGTTTTGTTTTCACTCTCTTCCTTCTTCTCACTGTTCAAATTTTTCCTCTTATCCTCTTCTTTTTTTCTGTTTTCCTATTGTTCTTGTTGTTGAACAAATACTTGTTCTTCTTTCTGACGTTGCAAAAACGTCTCCAACTCTTCCTTTTTTTTTCTTTCTGAAATCACCATAGACTGGTAATGATGGAGAAGGATGTGAAGGTGGTACTACAGCCGGGAAAAATCCTTTCGAAGATGATAATAAATCGCACAAAGACAAATTGAAGTCATTCTCTTCTGGAAGAATACTTGCTACAGCAGCAGCAGTAGTATTCGTACTATCACTCCGAGTATACAATGTATCCGCAGCAGGCGCATCCCAATACATTGTCTTCATTTCGGCTATGGGTATTGCACTTGAACTCTTCAGCAATGGTACATCGTAGGAACGCAGGTGGGTGTATATATTGAAAGTGACGTAATGCGTCCGCTGTATTCTGATTGGAACATGGACAACACGCCTTGACTGAATTATGTTACACGCGTTCGGATTGGTGGAACTTCCCAATCAATTTTGATCCGGTCCTAAACTATATATAGAGGTATGCTGGCCCACTCTGTCATCTGTTCTCAAGACAACCCGGGTAAAAGTGGAGCCATCGACCATCATTTCAAGCATGCTGTTTAATTCAGACTTCCTGGTATATGCGTAGGCATCGTGGGCCATTACCAGAATCACCGACAGATCTATTTTGAAAGGACAAATCTATATGGTTGGGCCACCGGTTGACGAGTGGTCTAAGGCTCTCACCTTTGCAGATCACTGACATCTCACCTATGTTCCGAGTGGGTTCGATTCACGGTTCGGCCAATGTGGGTACTTGAGTAAGTTTGCCAGTTGCTTCCCGTGGGTTGGTGGTTCTACGGGAAGAGTAATATTTATAGAAGCACATGACGTGAAAGAAGAGCAGAAAAGAAGTAAAATGTAAACACGCAAATAAATCATTTCAAAGTATGTATTTCAGGAATGTTTAGGAATTTTCTTCGCTATTAATAGTACCGTCCACAAGTGTACTTTCAATATGGAAGGTTCGATAGCCATCGGGTTATAGGTATGCGTAAAATATGACAGTTAGTCATGGGACCGGGTTGACTGCAAGAAGACCAATATGGCAGCCCCAATTACATGGCGTCGTGACGTTTGCCTCATGCATTGTACTCAACGCTCCGAGTATATGAAAAATGTAATGCTCGTTGCATCTTGCTTAGTCTTCATGCAACAAAATAATTACAATGCAATAGCTCAATAATCTCTCAATGCCGTGATCTAATGTGCGTAAAATGCAATATCGAAGTGCCTATTTTAGCTCTTATAAATATCTTTTCCGCAAAACAGATTGTACCTGCACATTTAAATTACAGTTTTTTCAGTTAATAATTTATGCCTTTTCACGTTTTGCGTACTATAAGTGATATATGGCTATACCACATCCGCCCACCCTGCAAAGCCTATTCGCATTACCGATAGTCCTTAAATCCCCACAAAACGAAACGAAACCAAACAAATCTATATGGAAACGCAAGGATGCCTGAAGCGGTTCTTAGTGTCAGGACCAGCAGTGAGACAAAGCTTGCGAAGAAGAACTGTGAAGCGGTACTACCTATTTTAACCCTCTTTGGTCAAGAAGCCTAACGGCCCTTTTCAGGTCCACCCAAATCTCTTCGAAAAGAGGGATACTACTCAAAATCATTTGCCAGTCTATGTATTTTATGTTTGTATGTTTGGTTATGTATATGTCTATGTCTATATTCACAAAAAACTAAAACTTAAAAACCCATTCTACCCCTTTTGTTTGTGATAGTATGTTTGTGGATATAGTGTGTTTATAAACACTACTATCCTTTGCTTTTGTGTGGTATGATCGTATGTTTGTGTGATTTCACCCCTCCCCCCCCCCTTCTTTTACATCCTACCCATTTCGTTAGATAGTAGGTTTGGGGTTTTGGTCACTATACACATCGTGTTGGATAGTATATGTAAGGTATTGGATAGTAGGTAACTAGGTGATGGATAGTAGATCATTAAATGATGGATAGTATATGTAGGGTGTTGGATATTAGATAACTAAGTGTTGGATAGTAGGTCACTAAGTGCTGGATAGTAGATAACTATTTAACATTAGCATTCCCGTTTGGGTCTAGATAGGCCTATCATTTTAAATCGATGCTTAGGCCCAAAGGTTTACATGCGTGGACCTATTAAGACCAATCATGTTAAACCTATGGACATTTTTAACATTAGCATTTTCGCTTGGGTCTCAACAAGTCCACAACGTAAACCTACTGCGTAATGTTAATTCCCGTAGTGCCCCCAAGTGGTCCATATTATTGAGGTCAACATCTTTTAACAATGTATCAATGTAGTCCCATTTGAGGTCAACAATTTCTAAGAATGTAACATTGTAGCTTCAATGTTAAATTCCCGTTTGGGTCTCAAGAGATCCATGATTTAAACCTAGGGCGTAATGTTAATTCCCGTTTAGGTCCATATCGCCCCACATTACTAGTATAGCCGCCAAGCCGAAGACCGGCTAAAGAATCACCACTAATGTGATGATTGGTCAGAATTAAATTGTAATATTTATTAGTCCAATACATAAAATGGTGTGAATTAAAAGGGTGTAGCATCATTATTGCACCACAGAAGTGAAATATATTATTAGGAAAATGCCTTAGAAATGAAGTCAAGTATGTTAGAATAGATTTCCAACCGAATATAGACGGCAGACGGAGAGATAGGATTGAGGTGGATTGATAGCTAGTTTGTTCTCGGGCATGAACTTCTTTCGGTGGACTAATCCACACGTTTTGGCAAAGGTAGAAACTTCCTTTAAGGGATCGATACCTCGATTTCCAATGGCGATGCTTCAAGATGAAATAATTATATACAAACGGAAAATCACTTGAACTGTAAAAAGACTGATTAAGAAAATTAATGGAAATTAAAATGGCAGATATATGTACGATGGTAACAACCCAAGTCCACTGTTCCACTGAAAGTTGCTCAGGTTAAACTGATGGGGTGGGGGGAGTCCATTACTAGTCCATCACAGGCCGTCTGAAAAGAGAAAGATATGGCCAGTATTATATCAGTAGTATCAACTCATACATGTAGGATACAGATAACGATATCGAGATGGTAGAATGTTGTCGATTGTCTAAGGTTCTAAAGAAACAATACCTTTATCTTAGTACACCTTCCAAATTTAAATGAAGACCACCATCTTTCATTGCAAAGAACTCCCATCTGAACCTTCCTTCAAAGAATATAGGGCTTATATGAAGCAATGAATACCACGTAAAGATTGGGACATAATCTTTACTGCAAGAATTTATTTATTTCGAGACTTTTTGCTCCATATAATTAATAATCCTCGGGTCAAGGTAAAATGAATGATAGAGCTATTTTGGCTGACGGAGAAATTAATCCTGACTGGTCTACTAAATTTTTATACTCTGACTTTATCTCTCCAAATTATTGATGCCGACATGAAATATGCTTCGTAATTCAGAATACTTGACCTATTTGAAGAGAAATAGTGAGCAATCCTTCCAATTGTAACCCTGAAAATGCTTGAATTCTGGTATTCCTCATATTAGAGGCATATTTGGCTATTGAATCAGAAATAATTGTGTACTTCTTACCTGCAAAAAAAATTTAAAATTTAGAGCTAAATTCAGACAGTTTGCGAGACATTTCAAATTTTATACTTCAAAGAAACGTCGATGTATTGTTTTTAAGCATCGCTTTTCCAGTGTCCCAAACACTGTGTTTCCTTAGACGGAATGTTGTCCTGAAGGGCCAATGCAGCTGTCCCTCTTCTGAAACTTTGTGATGAAAATTTAGTGGGATCTCTCCCTGTTTCACTAATTACATTTCGTCAGAATGATTGCATCGTTGAGTACGTAAAAACTCTGTTGTTTGGCAAAGCAAAGGTGTAGATGTTGGGATTAGAAGGAACCAATGAACACACAAATTGAATGAAAGGCTTTAACTGGACAAGATACCGCATTGGGTATTTTAGCTAAAGATATATATAAAATTCTATCAACAAATTGGATTGTGTTTGTCCCTTTCAGCTGAATAAGTAAGTAGTCTTCGAGCATCCTAACGTCTGACATGAATCTAATCTTACTCGGATTCATTGTTTTAATGTTGTTTGGAACCAGATTTGATTTTATGGCAAGGTAAAAAAAAAAAAAAAAAAAAAGGCTATACCTACCATATTGAGCAATAAATGCACGGTCGCAGAATTTGCTTTCTTGGGAAAACGAGGATTTAAACTTCCTATTTATTTTAAAGAGATATCCAGTTCATAGCGGTTTACATCTGAATAATCCATATATATAAGGCAGTGCATGGTCATAATACTAGCTAAATAATTCTTTATTGAATCAACTGAAGGAAATGAACCAGATACAAATGGAGCAAATAAACATACAGTATTTGTGTTTGTTGGAAATCGTTTGAGTCCAAAATATTTGCAGAAAGAAGATCCGCTTCACATCGGATCCTACAATAGTTATGGGTACTGTCTGCAAAAGCAGATTTCATGAAATGTTTTAGATCGTCTTTCAGTATCTTAAGATGGTCACCTGAAGTTAGAATTATCAATCACTACTGAAACCAAAACTCTTGGAGGTGGAATCCGTTGTATAGTAACGATATCAGACGTTAATCTAGAAAATTCACATCTGTGAGAAAGGTATGTGTTTTAATGAAACAGGCGGTCAGGTTATCTTTCCTGCACACCCTCTAGGTATCTTGCTTTAATTTCGTATTGGAACCTAGCATTGCAAAAACAGATTTCTCTGAGACAAGACTTTAAGAATGTACATCTGGCTGCTCCTAAATTAATTACACTCACTGATGCTTGATTGTCACTAAAAACAGAATTTACTTACCCCTACAAAGAGAGTCCCATAGCTTCAGGAAAACAACAATGTTTAGTCTAAAGCATTGATATGTAGTCTTTGATTAAGAATAAATGATGAAAATTTGCTGCGAAAGAAATTTCCCTGATAAAATCCACCACTGCCTTTCAAACATGCATCAGAGGAAAATATTGCATTGGGAGTAGACCACTCTTCTATCATCATTATTTACAAGCCTTTATAGAAAAGACGATATGTATTCCACCATTTAAGATCTTTCCTGACATAATTAGGGACGATACATTTTGGATTTCTGGAAGAATGTATTTGCTGGAGTCAAGTTTTAAATGCGAGATAAACCCTGTCTGACGATAGAAAACGGAACTTTCAAAACAGTGACAGATTTCTTTCCTTAATGCGTTTTCTTCACGGAGTCAAAATAGAACTAGTTTTTATTTTCTTATTTCGCCCAGTCTGGCTGGAATAAGTTCTAGTTTCATGCAAATTCAAGCAAATTTCCTATAATAGACATAGTTGTAGGGGGTGGATCACTCTTTTCACCAAAAAATATCATATGCTATTGTAGTTTTTTTTTCCTTGTTTCAGCACCTGGAAAATCATTTAAATAATTTAACGGTGCCGTGTCTAATTGCGAAAATGGAAAGAAACGGCATTTGTAACTCGTTGACAGATTTGAGCTGCGCTTCGTAGACCCATAGATAACACTGCATCAAAGTAAAATGTCCTATTTGTTTGAGGTTTACCTCATCATAATCTCTTTACTCAATCGGAATTAGCCTGTATGTTCGTTTAAGATCTTTCTTAAAGAGCAAACAAGTTCTCCGTTTGTGGTTAATTAATTGGACCAAATGATCAAGTTTTGGATACTGTCGTATCTAGGTAATGACTTTTGTCAATACCGTCATTTACAGAAAACACTTCTGGAAAACGTAAATCTAAAAAAGATTGTACTTTCAGCAGAATTTCTTTCTGGCACTGAATTCAAAGGTAAGATTCTAATTTCGGAATTAAAAAGATTGGTATTAAAAGACCCGATTACAGCCCAAACTCATATTTCTATCTGGAAATATTTTCCATAGCCTCTGGAAATTCCAGTGCACCTTTGTGATTTGTAACACACTGGCAAGAGGAAGCTGAAAAACATTGTTAATTATTATCCATGTGTAATAGTCTGTGACAATCTAATTGCAATCCAAATTTAAGAAATTCACAAACTATTTTATCACTGGAATCTTGCAAAAGTAATTTAATTAAATTGATGTTAATTCTTAAATTAGTTGGAATCCTGCACTTTCGAAAATTGCATGTTTTACACTCTTTACTTTATGATAAATTAGAACAAGATCTACGGCATTTGTAACAGAGTTACCTTTGAATTGAGCTGAAATGCTTGAATTGATTCCATGATTAATCGACATATCATGATTTATTTGGTTTTATCTGGATTTGGAATTTAAGTTGGTCGGTACGTTAGTTCCTGATTCAAATCAAATTTAACGAACGGCGGGACAAATTTGTCAATCATATTAAAGTCTTCGCAAGTCTTGAGTCATGCTATGGAATTAGGACATGCTGTGGAACACTCCAGATATTCAAATTTCTGTTTCGATTTGTGCAAAAAAGTGGCACAAATGTGCGGAACTCAACACAGTCTTCTTTTGAAAACATGTGTACCTCTTTTGGCTGCCGTGACGCTTGGTTTTGATATTTTGTTTTATATTTGTTGCGCTAAAATGGAGGTTTTAATTAAGCCAGAGTCATCTGGTGATTGATTTTTATCCTGTTAAATTTTCCAAACTCAAGCTCCATATAATGTTTGTAGAGATTTCCACTCGTAAATGTTGGCATAGTAAACAATATTCTTTAAGAATTTCAGTCAACCTGCCTTTTTACTTGTGGAAGTGCTCGCAGTGATTATTTCAAGTTCTCCTGCCACAAACAACTTTAAATCTCATTGAACGTTTTTGATTCATTGACAAACTCATATTATAATACAGAGTGGGGGCAGGTTTGAGGATGCTTAACCTTATTAGAAGATTTGCCAGCAAGATCAGACTATAGATAGCGGTTGGGTCTGTTGGCAAGAATAATGATAAAGCCTAAAAGGCAAATGAGAAAGATCACACACCTACACAGTAAATCCAAAGGGATGTTCAAGTTTCATTAAAAGTTTATTTCTTTTTTGTTCTGTTTGAGAGTTTGTGCAATTACAGTTTCTCCTTTCATTAAATCTTAAATAACGCGGTTTTCTTAAAATTCAGATTCCATCTCTTTTTTGCCCTCTCTGTAAAACATAATAAAAAAGTATATTCTCTCTGAAATTATTTATACTGTGACCACACAGATATTTCAACGTCATGATTCATAAACGAAGTATTTGTACGTTGATAGATATCAGCCAGTAACTATAATCACTAATCTATGTTCGAGATCTATCACATCATTGTTTGTTTATTGACTGTCCAGTTTCTGTTATAAATCTTATTAAATAGATACGTTGGACAGATGCAAAGGATGTAATCTAAAACGTTTTATATTCAGTCTTTAACAGATTCAGTGCAAAAATATATTTCCGCAATTAGTCACTCCACAAATTATGATGTTATGAAAAGATAGACTATTTAGAAAAGATAGACTATTTATTAATGCCTAAAACACAATTGATTTTGGCTAATTGCTTTACATGATTACCGGAGCATCAGACAGGAAATACATATACATGTTGTGAACATCTACCCAAGTTTCTGTTGATTTGAAGGTGGATGCATTAACTAATTAATTACAGCTACCATGCAATTAACTGTAATGTCTACTTTTCAGATGAAGCCAGACTCAACAATAGTCAATGCAAATATTGTTTACACTTATGCTAAATATTTATGTGTACTTTTGCTGCTTATCAAATAAGTATTTAGTGATTTCTGCAAACAGTTTCCGTAGTCTCTAAACCCTGTGAATAAACCATATTTGGAAGACCTTCTATGGTCACTGAGATTTTCTATATTGCTGAGTTGTCAAATTTTCTGGATTGCTTTCACCACTTTTTTTCCACAGTATCAAAACACCCTTCAAACTTATTTTAGGTGAGTGAAATGTGAGGTCATTAAATTTGTATTGGCTTATATGTCTATAGTTCTCTCCCTAGTGATGATTCATAAAAGAAAGTAATTCTGTTTCCATATGTGTAAATTTCCAATTGTGCAATTGATTCGGAGCCCATCGTATTGTACTGCAAACAAATGTTTTCCCGTTTGTGATCTTGGTTGTCATCTTCTATCACATCAGAGGCATTTGAAAGCAATATGTGAAATCCTGAGGAAAAGCACAAATATACAGTGATCAGTGATCTGTTAGTAACCAAAAGTCTAATGGTATTCTGATCGTTGTTCGAACACAGCAAACTGAATGGTTCTAGTACCTGTGCTTTGTGCAATATCTCCCCCTGGTCGTAACTTACTAAATGTATCATTCATCATACGTTTCCCAACCCTATTTGTCCTAGCTGAGCCAGAGAACCACACATTTTTTGCATATATTGACAATGTTGTAGTCATTCAACTTATAAAGATAATCACCTCCATATGATATGGTGATCCTTTCACAAGCATTATACGAAACAATCATTGCAATGTTTGCATATCCATTTTCTTCAATTCAAACGACACAAATATACTACCTGGTATATTCAGTATAGCGTTGGTATTGCTATCGATAAAAAAAATTTCTGGTTTAATGTTGCTCAGAGTGTATGTAACTCAATGATGTGTTGGATTAATATATTTCACTCCTTGTGGTATCTTTCTTTGCTTGTGCGGAGTTATGTATTCATCGCACGTTGCCGTCTCTACTATATATTACCTACAAAAACATATGATGCAATAAGCATACTAATGTCCGTAACATGTGCAATGATATATTTACCCGCCTTTTACCTGTTCAGCAGAAGGTTAGTAGAATTCATTAAGTTTATATTGTCTTGGTGTTCTATGTTTATATTATTTTCTGGGTTATTAGATGCATCAGGATCGTCCAAAGTACGTATGCTAACTGCACTCTGAGTCGATGCTTATCAAGCGAAAATATCATCCGGGGTATACAAGTAAAGGATCACCAAACATTGTTCTCTCAATCTTCCATCCAAGAGTCCACTGTCTTGTCTCTGTTTTTATTGAACTCTTCAGTTTTTTCTGTTGTTCTTCCCTATATATATATATATATATATATATATATATATAGTCGTTTTATTCTTTTTAGCTCTATCTGGGTCAATTAATTTGAATATATATTTATATATATATATATAAATCTTTTTACTGCAAATTATAGACAGTTAGTTATTGCTCCACAAATTATAGACAGTTAGTTATTGCTCCTCAAATTATAGACTGTTAGCTATTGCTCCTCAAATTATAACTGTTGTTACCTTTATTTGGTGAACGCCATTTACATTCTTTTTTAATGAAAGGGTTTGCTTTTGCAAAACATTTTGATGTATTGCTGAATACTAAATTTTGATTCTGGCTCTAATTTATTTTTATTATATCATGGATAACAAGGACTTTGTGTTTCAATCCAAATATTAAACTAGAGCTCTCGTCTAGACAGTATGTATGTGATACCTTTACACTGCACAGATAGGGCAGAATGGAGAAGGAATACATTACGCATTAGATCTTGGTAAATAAAAAAATGTGTAATCTGCTATATTTAGAGTACAATTCGAATACCTTGTAAACTTGACATAGTTAATATACACTGATTCAGCAAAAACAGATATAGAATTTATGGAGAACATAACTTCGTTTTAAAGAACATGTGATGACCCGGTATATTAAGTTGTTGCTTTAGAATCAGTGATTGGAATAACAACATTTGCATCAATCTGGAACCATTCGTATGTTTTAAGGATCGAGAAAACGTTGCAAATTCAGAACAAAAAAATTTATTTTTATAGATGGATGTCCTGTAGACTAGTTGATATCACGTAAAGATAATTTATTAAGCATAAATTATTTGGATCAACTTATGGATCAATCTATTTCTTTACCTGACAACTGATATATTTGGAACGCCTAAATTTCAAACAGATGAAACAGTTCGAATTTCAAATACAGAAAAAATTTTGAAAAGGGATACTTCCTAAGTTTTACTCAATCGGGCAAGCAATTTTATGCGATTCGTCAGTTTACAAACTGGAAATAGAGGGCATGTTTATGAAAAATGTTATCTCTATAGGAGAAAGAATATGACATACAATGCTGAAAATATTTTGAGACAAAAGATATGAAGGGAACAAAACTATGAACTAGTGAAATTGAAAGGACATGATGAATCGTTTAACAGATGGGCACCGGTTGAAAATAGTAAACCAATCAATATATAATGTATCAAACGTACTGATGTCCCCTAGAGATGGTGTGTCAAAGACACTCATTTCCTACGGAGATGACATTTCCTCAGGAGGTGACTGAAGATAAGTACAAACATATCAGTACCAAGGAGCATGCAAACTTTGAGGTTTTGCAAAGATAACAAGGTTTTAGAATGTGACAGATGCGAATAAAACAGCACATTAGAGAATGAAGGAATTAGAAACAATACACGTCATGCAATTTTATGTTGATCACGAAACCAGAGGGAACAAAAAATATACATTCAAAAACATCAACTGTAAATAAAAAGATGGTACACATGAAAAACGCAATAACGCGACTACAATGTATAAATTTCCTACTAGGATAAAATTTTGCAGTTACGGAAGAAATGAAAAGAGATAGCATTCGAAAATATGAAATTGATTCAAACTACATTTTAAAAAAGAATGAAAAACAAACGCAGTGTGAAAGACTACATTATATTCTATGATGTTTTGAACAAAATTAAGGTAATAAAAATCACATAAATGTTGATTCAATAACGACAACATTTAACATTGCATTTAAAGAAGGTATAGCAATGATGACAACAATACCATCAACTTCGCATTTATCTCGGAGAAAAATGTTGACCATGAATAATTTTTGCACGTCTATAAAACATTTTTTTACAATCAGTTACCACAAAATGTGCCGAATTCGGTGGAAATTGGAAGATGATTCACATCACATGGATGAAATAAAATCTAGTTCACCTTTCACACTGTGACGACATACAGATTTTATAGATAAAATTATGTTTTCAGAACTTTATTTTGACATCTAATTGAAATTGAAATTAATCTACTGAAATATATGAATGAAAAATCAATACTCAAGATACACTCGTGCCACATACAACATGTAACAGATGTGCGACGAGTTGTAAAATGATAGAGAAAATGGAAAAACGAAACATAAAATACCAGAGATGTAAAGATTGTGCAATATCAACGATAACAAAATGGTATTACAATAAAGCAAACGAACAGATTTGAGGGCAAAATGAACAAAGCAGCAGGTGAAAGCGGTAAAAAACAATTAATTGATATGCAACGTCTTTGCACAAGAAAAGCTAATATCATATACGAAATATAGGAGAAAATATTTAATTCAATAATTTTTCTTTTGTATTGTGCCAAATCTAAAAACTTTCTTAGCAAAAGCCAACAGTATATCATAGATAAATGGACTTCAGATTAAAACGCAGAGTTGTACAGAACCATACCCTTCTGCCATTCAATTTAATGCATTAAAGTGATTCACTCATTTTAACCAAGATAACATAGCAAAATGTATTTAGCGAGTGGAAAATTGATTGTAGCGAAACTCACTTTTTCAAATCCAAGAAATCAAATACATTTGATAACTACTTTTAAAAGTCAACAATAATCACCCTATAATCAGATACTGGCTCAGCGTGGCAAGAGATTTTCGCAGAATCAGCTAAACTAGGATGTGTGGATAGCAACATCTAGTTGTGGTATTTCTGCTTTACCATATTTGTATTGTTACAATAGAGTATTGTAAACTGAATACTTAAAATCGTCACCAATCTCAGTTATTTTTCGTTTATTTCAGTAGTAGAGAAGTTTTAAAGCACAGTTCGAGAAAGAATCGGGGTTTATCGAAGAAAAAATTAGCAATAACTCCACTTGTACATAAATTGAGAAGTACAAGAAGGCATTAAACATAGACACAGCTAGGGGAACATAACTAGTAAAAAATTAACTGAAAAGGTGCTGCAAAAGATGAATGAAAAAGAAATCTTTCTCAATGCTAGAGCTGCTAAAATTTCCAAGTCATTGTCAGTTGTGGCCATTTACACTGTAACAGCATTGGTTAATAGAGTTCTCCCAATAGATAATTTATTTAATTTACAGAAAGAACTGAAAAAATATACATGACATAAAATAGTATGAGAAACTTCACTGGATATCTATCATTCAAAATGGTATTGCCTCAATATGCACTGAGTGCTTGCTTGATAAAAAACCAACCATATTAATTTCAACGAGGCAGGAGAAAATATTGAGGAATTGGAAAATATTGTAAAACTACTTGATAAATAAAATGTGTACTGATTGCTTTGTTGTTGCCGCATTTTTTGCCGTGGACAACACTTGTTAGAATAGTTTGAAGTACAGTGCTTACCATGTATTAAAGTCTCAAAAAATAAAATAAAATAGACAATACTGTTCACAATTTCCTGAATGATGAAGTTAGTTATCTACAATGATTACACTTTATCATGCTCTTTTATCTCTTGGCTCGAAGTAATTATATCATTTTCTATCTGTGTTCTATTGATATCATGTATCTAGTGTTTGTACCAGTGAAACATTTTCTTTGTTGTTCGGCATCCGACAAATCAAATGATTGAGCATGCGATGAAATGATAAATATGATGTCATGTTCACTCACACCTTCTGGTTTAGTGAAACGGTGCCACCTTCCGTAAAAGTAAATTGATAGCACACCTAACATTTTCAACGTCGCATCTGATTTAATGTTTCGCCTTAATGTCATCAATTATGGCATTATTGTTTCATGTACTCATTGTTGCATTGATCTGCTTGTTCTCTGTTTTCTTCTCCCGATTGCTTAGCTTTCCATTGTAAGTAATCTTTGTTTTCCTTATACCTTTTCTGGCCATATTTCTTGACAAGTCTTTTATTAGTGTTTGTACAATTCAGATTCCTTTACTTCCTTACCTTTTGAACGTGTATTTAAATCCATCTCTTTTATTTATGCAATGAAAGTTTTCAATAATTTTCACTACAGAAAGTAGCATTGAAGGATGATTTACAAGTTACCTTTGTTCAGATTTAGATTTATCTAACTTACAAATTTCATTACAAATAATGAAAGATAGAGAAAACGAAATGAAAGAGGAATGTAAGATTAATAAAGAACCGGAAAGGTAACTTCACAAAAGCCAAAAGATCCACACAGTTGTAAATCTGATAGATAACTCCGAAAACGTTCAAAGAATTAAAAGATTAAACGCTGCACGTTTGAAGAAAGAGCACGAGGACTTTAAAACAATCCTAGATGCTGCATGTTTTCCATAAGCACACGGACAAGAAGCATCTGGCACACTACGTGAAAAAAAAACAAATACAAATTCATAAAGCTCAAACAGCACGGTATATTATCTAACAGGTGGTCGTGTAGCTGTCTTAGGTTTCTTGTTCATTTGCTCAAAAATAAAGTTGTTTCTGTTTAAAAGCAGATGAGCTAACAAAGCCGGTACAAAGCAAGTCGTTAGAGACCTCAAAAGGAACACCACTAAAGAAAAACATGACAAAAATGTATCTACATATATCCCAATACCAGAAATGCGTGAACTTTTCAGGTAATAAATAGCATATAATGTACCTGAAGATCAATGTCGAGATAAACAAATAAAGCAACATTATTAACTCTTTTTAACAGGCATCAATTAAATGTGCTCTCACAGTTGCATACATCTTGCTTTGGAAGAAGTTTGTGTTGTTTTTGTTTTTTTAAGATTTCACTAAGTTCACTATCAATCCATTTTCACTTAGTTCACAACCAACTACCCAATTAACTTTTACCGGACAATATTGTTACAATGTAACGATAATGTAAAATCAAACCTATATTGTAAAAATGTTTTAGCTTCTTGACTAATAAGTATCATAGCTTTTAACTGCAGACAAATCTAGACTGGAACGAAAACCATCATCAACGTAATTTATTAGGCAACATTAAATTCCGATCTTACGGCACCCATTGAGGTTTACAATTGGTCCACCGTTAGACATGGATATTTAAGTTTACAATTGGCACGTAGACTTTTAGCTTACAAAGTTGTTACTCAGCAAATAACATAGCATATGCAAAGCAGAATGATTGAACTTTCGTACTTCTGCCTCAGCGAGACTACACCTACTGTGTGTGTCCTGCGACAAGGTTGTGCTCATTCACACACCCTTTTCAAGGACAGTAAATGAGTAATTATGGACCAAAGGATAGTTAAATTTCTATTTTTAAAATAAAGCAAAGAAAAATGTTAAAATCATAAAGACAACAAATCTGAAGCATCTAAAGCATTTCTCTTTTGATATTTAGTGAAAACGAACCAATGTTCCGTCGCCTGAGTTGTGCTTATGGTACACGTGTATGTCTAACCAGGTGCTTCTTTGGGACAACATCATTATATCCTACACTGTCTAAATACAATAATGGTGGCAGTAGTGTACTGCAAAATGTCAACAATATTAAAAATGATCTAGTCAGAGAGATCAAACGCTACAGAGATGTTAAAAGAAATGCAACTAAGTTTTCGCTTTTAGTAAATGGAAAGTTATATTACAATCTATGAACTCCCTCAAAAAATGAAATTTATTTTGCTAAGCCAATTGATAACAGAATATGAGTTTACCTTTAAACATGAAGACAAAAACAGAGGTGAAAGATGAAACACTAGGTCAGACAATTAACCGTGGCTTAAACTTCAATAAACAGCGTGTCACAACTTACTTTATCATGTTAAATTAATTGATGCAGCTACTAGTTGGCTTATACAAAGACATGTTGATACCCTAATACGTAAGACTCTGAAGAATAAAAATAACCTGCGTCCCTATGTCGATATATTGTCTGCATATAATACAATTAAAGTTTTGGAGATATGTTGAAGCTTCAAAATTTATGTTCACTCCGAAACACTGATTTTGTTGCAGGAACGATTCCAGATAGCTAAAAAACTACGAGACTAATACCGGCGAGAGATATTCTCTTTGCCTAATACCACAAACATTTTGGATAAAACTAGACTGCTTTTCGACAAAACATCAGACAGGACTTTATGTTTCGATAAAAGGTATGAATAATCCTATATACAAAAATTAAAAAATGCCGTTTACATTGTTTTGGAGTAATTTCTCCCATAGACCCGTCCGCAAAAATAAAATCAAAAGTTTCGATAAAATCACAGAATAGGTTTTGTTTACTGAATTAAAAAAATTCTGTTAAGAGAATAAACGAACACCACGCAAGATCCTATTAATTTTTCGTGTTTACGTTGATTGGGTCAGAGAATTTATCCGTAGACTCGGTTTTTATCGTTGATGTGATACCGTCTGCGTGTTCGCTGGTGAGGCTCCGTTACGGATAATCTCTGTAGTAGTCTGACCCGGTTTATTGCAAGTAGGTTCACTTTCTGTTTGCGACAGGAGCAAATTGGTTCAGTGGTAGTACACTTGTCTTGATATCCTTGATTACCGGTCGCTGATCTGTTGGATTGAGATCCATAAACTGTATCAAGACTGCTGCAATTCATGATTTTACGCCTATTTGGAAATATACCTTTATAGACACATCCATTAGTCATGAGTTTTGCTGGAAATTTGATGACGATTTTAGATTTTAGGTATTTTCCTTCAGGTTTTTCGTATCGGCTATTTGTGGTTTGTGCGCGTTGATGATCTCCTGGTGGTAGTCCCTCTTACACCAAACTTTGAACCTTTGTGTTTAGAAGTATTGGAAAATATGAGCTCCACACCTTGTTAATAACGAAAAGCATCGATTAAAGCTCTATGCTGTATTTGGACTGACCGGCTGGAACTTGATCGATTGAAATTTTGGGGACTACCAACTCGATGCGCTGGATAAATATGAATATTATCGGAATCTACTTCCAGCTTGACAATCAAGAATTCAGCAATCAAAAAAAGTTGCGGTTTCCGATTACTGTCTTTGGTATACCCCAAATTTTGAGGTTATTGTGCCTTTGACGCGCCTCATTATCAAATAATTTGTATACAAGAATGTCAATATGTTCTCTTTTTATATTCATGCGCTGTTTTTTGTTTTTTTTTAAAATTCACTGGTTGTTTCCAGGTCTTGTTAACACATATAAATTGACTCTAATTTATCATCAACTCTTGAAATTTTTAATTGTTCAAGTTTAATGTTAGTAGTAATTTTCAAAAGGCTATGCCCCATTCGTATAGTTTATGGAAGTCCTCTTGCGTTTCTGTATTGGGAGCGCATCATAAACGTGCGGTAGTGCGAAAGTTGACTTGACTTGCGTCTCCAAAGAAAACATTTGACCCTTTGAATTTACTTTTATCGGTCATATGTTTGGCGCTGCTGACAAACGCAAAGTGGCAGCACGAGGGTTTCGAGGCTCCCGGGGCAATGTTCTTTAGTGGCACCCCTACTGAGACGCCCGGGGGCAATGTTCTTTAGTGACACCCCTACTTTGCCACAGAGAACAGTGTTTATGTCAGTTGCCAACCTCCAACCCCCCCAATCCCCATCAACGCTCCGGTTACAGCTGCAAAAAAAAAATAAGCTTCCGACGGCGTCCACCTCGCCTGGCGTCTGAGGGCAATTACCCTGTCCCCCCCCCCTCGCTCCGCCACAGCCAACACAGCACAATAAATGTTATCTCACACAAAATCCTAAGAGGTGTAGACAAACTAATAAATTGAATCCAGCTTCACAACTTACCACCACCATGTTACGATATCATCTTACTCCACAAACAAAACAAACTGGGAATATGAATCGTCAATTATCAGAATATAAAATCCAGTGTTTCTGTTAAAAAAAATTTCTAGCAGGACTCAAGAACTCTAACAAGGTCATAACCAGATCATGTGACGTATAAGTCAGGTGTGACTATGTCACATGACGACTGCCAGTGCACAACTGGGTCAAACTAACCGACGGAAAACCTCTACTTCAAAATATAGCATGAAACTATATAATTTAAATCCAACAATGTGAAATAATTGTGTGTGTCTATGTATATATATATATATATATATATATATATATATATATATATATATATACAGTGTTCTCCCGAGGGCCTTTTATCGTAGCGGCCCACTACGCTATCGTTTCAAACTCCGACAACCCGGACACTTTAGAACCTGCCGCTACGTTATGCTCTTGTGCCGCTACGCTTTGATGTTTCCCACTACCCTTATAAAATTAATCTGTTAAACAAACATCCTGTCACCTAATTCAAAGCCCCACTCAAACGACACCTGTTCTTACCTCTTCTGGGGTATTTTATTAAGATAATCCAGGATAATTGCCCACTCCCTTAACCATTATTATGGCTTACGTGACCGCCGGTGCGCGACCTTTGGTGAGGGTTTCGTCTGCACCTATTCACGTGATTGGCCAGCAACAATGGAGTCTACTGGTAGTGTGTTATATATATGTCAGTCGTTTTCATTAACAGCCAAAGCAGTTACACCGATTAAATTAAAAATTATTGTGAAAAATGAACATTCCACCTTCCAAGAAACGAAAAATTACCCAGCGCCCGGCTAGCCCCATGTTGGCCTGGTTACGACAATCAGAAATTGGCGTCACGAATAGTGCCAGCATGATTTCCAAAAAGAATGATATCAAGAAACGAAGGACGGGATTTAATAATGAATGGAAGACGTTATTTCCTTGCGTGGAAATTGCTGGATCGGATGGTAAGTTTTCCATATTGCTAACTTAAGTGAGTGCTGCCCTATTAATTTCTCATTTCTCTTTTCTGTCTATCCAAGTAATAAACGGAACAATTTTTACCTTCCAGTTTTACCTCTTTTGAAAAGATATAAATAAAAAGTATTCCTTTATAAATATAACTAAAATAATTTCATCCATATTCTTACTTATTATTCAGTGAAGTCATGACCTCAAAAGTTATTCCACCCGGTCTATATCAAATTCTTGAAAATAAGACTATGTAATTACATATATATTTTGCAGGTATGCTGTGTACATTGTACCTGAAGAATTTTTCCATGGTAATTAACTTAATTAGGATTCAGGTATATTTGTCTCTTTTTTGTACATCCATTAATAAATTTTATGTTCCATTTTTTTCAGATTGTGAAAGGTCATTCTTCTCAATGAATATAATTAAGAGTGTTTTAAGGAACAGGTGGTCACAGAGGGTACTGAACTACCTGATGACAATCAGTACTGAAGGACAACCCTTAAAAGACTTTAACTGTGATGTTGCAGTCAGTTTATATGGTGAAATGAAGAAAAGACGAATATCATTTATTTAAATTAAGAAATAAATGAGATATGCATTGTTGTTACTGTTATAACTTACGTAAATAAAAAATACTATGTAAATATATGCACTTCTTTTTATTTCCTTTATATTAATTTGTTTCACTTTTATGACGTTAACACGCGCTTTGTAAAAGATTTTATGACCCAAACACACGTACCCGATGCTATCGAAAATTTCTGGGGAGATCACTTATATATATATATATATATATATATATATATATATATGTGTGTGTGTGTGTGTGTGTGTCTGAGGTTTATTACAAGTTTAAATTATCGCACAAAATAAGGTTAGATTTTAATTAAACCATGAAAATTCGTTTTGACATATTTTCCGGTCCAAGGTAGGTAACTGCAACAACTAGCGCGTTGTTTCTATGTCAAAATGTCGTGCAGGATGAGGACAATAACGACGATTTTTTATGATGATGATGAAGATGATGAAGCTACTTTTACTGGTTATTGACGACGACAACAAAAATGATGACTATGATGACGTTTTAAACTCATCACTCAATGGAATTGAATGGTTGCTTAAGCAGAACCATTTTTCAAATACCCAACCCTTACGTGTGGAACAAGAAATGCAGATGCATTGATAAAGATAAAAAAAGCAGCGTCTGTGTTCAAAAAATTCCATCATACCGTTAGGCAATTATAAAGGAAAGATTGCTAACGTTTAACTTGCCATTGCATGTCATAAATAAACACAGTTCATCTAGTTCAGCAAATGTGTCCATTATGTTCGGAGTCCTTAGGATGGAACGTAAAATTTATGATGAATAAGTGACGTACATGAACCAGACTGATATGGTTGATCACCGATTTAACCGATTAACTTCCTTCTGTGACTGAATCCAGGCCTCGTACTTGTTTTTTAACATTCGTTTAGTCCATTGAAACAATCTTACACTATTGGTGAATAAGATAACAGTATCTGGAGAACATGGAGACAAGGTATTCATATTATTGCGATTTGAAAATAATTTTCTTTTCAAATTACCATTTTATTCTCTTTCCTACTAGAAACAAAATATAAATAAGTGTTTCAGTTGATCTGAATTGAAATTATTTTTCTTTTTTGCGCATTTATGTCAAAAGAAGAGTGCATATGTTCAAATCATCTCCTTCAACCTTCTTTGGCGATATACATGATATCTTATAGGTGTCCATATTTTTGACATAAACATGAGATGCTGTCTCCCATTATCAATGATGATTACATATCTCATCAGTAGAATGTAGTCCCCAGTTACAATGTAATGTGGATTTGTACCTATTTTAAACTTGTCAGTCATTGTAATAAAGTGGTTGCTGGAGTAACACCATTTAAAAAAACATCAAATTATCGCGTGTCGAGCATAAATAATGGGAAACAACAATATAACTTTTCATATCAGGGTCTATTTTCTGATAGATGTCTAGTTTACTGTTAGGTTATAATAAAGTAGTCATTTTTCAGCACATGGAGCTTGCTATTACAATCATGAATAATCACAATTCATCTCCGTCATAATGGTTCCAGTTTATATAAAGTGATCCGGACGGAATGCATATTCGATGACGGAAGAATGAAGTCACACAACAACTGAAAATATATCTGAGATCATCTCGTACTCATGAATGCAGAAATAGGCGTCGAATAATGATGTTTTCTTTTCTTCTTGTATCCGCTCTTTTAATTCCCTGATTATAGACGCATAGAAGAATCGATGCTACAATTATATCAATGAGTACTTGACAAAGAAAGATGTGAGCTATGTTCAGAAAACAGCGGAAAGAGCTTGTGCATAATCCAGTAAGACTGATATGCTTGGATGCTGATTAACCGAATTAACTACCGTCTGTAATTGAAAATAGGCCCCGTGTATCTCGACGGAAACATTCTTGCACTAAAGATGAATTGAATAATACTATTAATAGAATAACAAGCCGAGGTACACGGCTTTATGCAATTAAATTTAATTTTTAATTGCTGTTTCTTGTTTGTTCTTTCTGGATGTAAGACTTGAAAGATCCATGTTGTAGTCGCCCAGAGTTAAAGTTAAAGTTTATTCTCTGTTTGTATGTTTATATCCAAGGGCGAGTGCATATATTTTGTCTTCCCTCTCACAATTCATTTTTGTAATATATTTGATACGCAAGGAAACCCATATAATGGATGCAAGCAGGTTGTCATCGAAACATCGAACTATGCACATATTTCTTTTTACATTCTATACATGAAATATTTAATCACCCTTGACAACAAAGCAAGTGTAAGTTGAAAATTATGTCTGAGGCGCGAAGATCATGTGCATCGGAATTGTGTTCAAAAAGTAACAAAAACAGCGAAATGCATTGAATATGATGAATACACATTTAAAATTATAAACAAAGCCGTTAGCTGCACTGTAGTGTTATATTCCAGTTTTTATATTAGTCAATCGATGTGAAAGAGTGCTTGCCGAGATAACATCTTTCGAAAATGTATTTTTAAGCTTGAGTAAAGTGAACATAAATACAAATTAGAGATTTTAAAAAATCGTTTTTTTTTTTTTTTGGGGGGGGGGGGGAAACAATAAGCAAATGTACAAGATTGTGCACACGAAAACGTGCCTTTCTCCATAATAAATAAATAACAAATGATCTTAATCGGCATTCTTCCATTTTGCGCAAAACGCATCAATTATGTGTTTTATACCTAATGATAAAACGCATAATTGCTGATCAAATAATTATGTCCAAGGAGAGTTGAAAAAGAATCCAAGGGGATTTGTCACTTGAGAAAACAGAATTGTGACCCTAAAACTGCATGTTTCTTCGACATAGGCGTTTCTTTGATCCCCCAAACGTATCAAGACCTAATCATCAACTTACATGACTGTAATCATTTAAATTTTTCTCCACAATTATCGACAACAAACTTTGAGGTGAGCATGCTTTTACAAATCTGCATCTCACGATGTGTTGCTCGCTCTGTAATTCTATATTAGTCACATATTTTAGTGTATTATGTCATTAAATATAGTATATTGTGATGCCAGGCTCATTCAGCCAGGCGTGAGCGATGTTTTGGAAAAGCCATGAAAGATTTTTTTTTGCATAATCAAGACAGATTGATAAGATGATGGTGTTCCTTATTTGCAGTTAGCCGATTGGCCATCAGCAAGTATATACATATACGTATACATTTAAGTTTGTTACAGAAATGGATGGTGGCACGTTTAATACATACAGTAAAACAAATCTATCGCATGTACAAACTTTAATCAATACTTATATATATATATATATATATATATATATATATATATATATATATATATATATATATACGTACACATACACACATTCCCATGCACACTAGTACATGCACATATACACTTTCATATTATATATGTATATACATATACCCATTCACAACACACAAACATACCATGCATACATACGCACATACATATATATATATATATATATATATATATATATATATATATAGAGAGAGAGAGAGAGAAATACACATATATACATACATATACACTTATATAGGCATACACACGGACATAAACATACATATCTGCATCCATATATACATGGAGTATACTACAAAGTAAATATACAACACGTGAATGTGTGCCTGTAAACTACACCAGAACATGTTTGTTCAAACACATGCGTGCGCATAAATACAGGCTCTTTCGGAAGAAGAAACAAAGTGTCATGTAATTTATAAGCAGTATTCCAATTGCTTTTCTTAGTAGTTTCATAAGAACTTTATACATGAAATATGATAGATCGCAATGCACGGATTAAACAATGAAATGGAGACGAGATGATAGGAGCAGCGAACTTAAGAAAATAATAATAATAATAATAATAATTGTAATATTAATAATAATAATGATAATAATAATAATAATAATTTAGGACTTGTGATTATGACACTTGGAATTATTGGATTATTTGGACTTTAATTCACGTTATTGTAAGTGTCTTTTGATTTTTCACTTTAATTGTCTAGACATAAATTGCTTGTTGATTTTGCTTACATTGTTGGCTTCACTTTCTTTCTGTTACATTATTTTAAGACCAAGGGTCATAACAATATACGTAATCATTTTTGGTAGATGTTTTAACCTCAATAAGACTTTTGCAAAAGTGTACGTGCAACCGTTCAACAGCATTTTCTTCAATAAATCTGTATACTTGTGATCCATAATTAAGAATGGGCGAAATTAGTGTGTCAAACATTTCAAATTTAACAAGGCGCAAGGGGTCACATTTTCAAACTTGTATAAATATTTATCCATTGCAAATAAAATAATGCCTTTGTAGAGTGGGCGCCTTAAGTTTGTTCAGCAAGTCTGAAAGAACCCCATGTTGTAAAATAAATTCAAAGATTTACAAATTTGTTAACAACCTCTAGCTATAAAACTTTATAGAAGAATAAATTATCATCAGCTATCCTTCCTTCTTAACGGAAAACAATATTTTTTTTATTTGTTTGTATTAACGTTAAGACGCGACTTGTCACAATATGTGCTCAGAGCACTTAGGCGATTTTGCAGACCCTGTTATGACTCAGAAAATATAACTGGATCATCTGCCTATACAATCATAAACAGTTGTAGCATACCTATGACCTTGAACACCACTGTTAATAAATTCTTCTTCAATGTCATTAATAAACATGGAAAATAAGAAGGACGACAAGCATTCCCCTTGACGAATTCCAGTTACACATACAAATTCTTCCGACAAGTTATTATTGAATTTCAATCTATTTTTTGACATTTTTATACATTGAATGTACAGTATTAAATATTTTACCTAGTATTCATAACTTACGTAATATATACTATAAAATATCTCTTATAATAGAATCAAACATTTTAGCAAGATCAACAAAAGCACAAAACAATTTTTTACCTGGATGAATATAATGAATTATGAATCCATTTAATGTAAAAATGTCATCAGTTGTGAACATATTTTTCCTTAAACCAGCCTGAGTTTCGACAAATACCTGCTGATCCTCAGCCGAGTTAACAAGTCTTTTATTTAAAAATCATTACATCAGGCTTCCAAGTATATTTTCGATCAAAAGTACTGGTGCATTTCTCAGAAGTATTAATATTAAAAAAATAATAATTTACTTTCATACTAAAATTTATAGCACAATAATCAGAATAGTAACTCGGTAAGCTTACAAGAAAAGAAGCAGCAAAGGGAAAAGTGACTGATTATATAATGCATAATCTACTACACTTCTACCTCTCGTGTTTAAAAAAGTAAATTCACCTATAGTTGAATCCTGGCATACTCGCCCGTTAGCTATTCTAAGTGATGTTTTCTTACAGAGTTCTAACAGTGCAAGATCCCATGCGTTTACTTGACCATAGTACCGTGAGGCTCTATGCATGAAATGATCGGGCATGTAGTCGTAAGGTAACGGTTTACCTGTGAAACTGTTATCGTCTGCTTCGAAATCAAGCTTTGTGTTAGTCCTAGCGTTAAAGTTTCCGCATAATAAATGTGATCATTCAAATATATTAATATTAATAATGTCCTGACGACTTGAGCCTTCGGGAACAGCGTAACATAAATACCGGTATATTTTTATCGATATTGAAAAAATCAAATCTAAACTTAACACATAATAAATCATCAGAATCTATACCATCTGTAATCGAATTCCTGAAATAAAAACGTAATCCTCCAGAATCCCTATTCGCTAACTCTTTTCTTTGAACTCGATGTAATACAAAAAAGTTAAAATTTGCAACAGACACTTCTAAAAGTTCAATTGTCCAAGTCTCCGTAAAAACAATAATATTATTATGTTTGACCCTTAACTACTTTTCTGCAGTCCAATCAAGGACATGGTTTCTCACATTCCTTTCTCTGTTAAAAAAGTAAATAACTTAAATTACATCATTACTGGAATAATTGACGTGCAGTTTGAAAGGGATTTGATTTTAAATTAATGTTTCTTATCTTTTTACAATACATGTTACTTGCGTTAAGTTTTTTCAGTTGGCCTTGGTGAAAAGTCAGTCTTTAATTGATTTAATCAAGTTCATGTTCAAGTAATCTTCATGTAAAGTCGGCGCATATAATTGCAACATAGAAAAAATAAGCTCTGTTGAGTTTTTACTACCGACTATAAACCAGTAATTTAAATAACATTCAGAATTATTCATACAATAAAATAATTAACAAACATACAATTGTATGTAATCAATACAGTAGCACGTGCATTATCGCATACTTATATATGACGTTACAACGTATATACAGACAAGATACAAACATACATGCAATCAATGCAATTAGTACATATAGTAATATATACATGCTCAAGACTTAACAAAGTACATACATGTATAATGCATTTATAGATACATTATGCTGTGGGGTTTTTTTTTTTGGGGGGGGGTGGATGGTGAGGGTAATGCATCTAACACTCGTACTACATGAGCACTAGTATGATAAATACATAAGCAGTAGTGTACATTGAAGGTCAAAACCTTGAGAGCTTACAGAAAATGTTGGTCATACGTAACTACTGTAAATAGAGAATCTTACATGAGTGGTAATTATTAATGAAATTTCCTTCGTGAGCAAAAACTTAAAATTATTCGACAACTTACATAAATATTATTTAACATGAGCGCAGTAGTAGTATGGGGAAGTGGGGTGTGAGGAAGATTGGATTTGAACTATATATATATATATATATATATATATATATATATATATATATATATATATATACATACACATGTATATAGGAATTTGATAATATGTTTGGGCCACTATGAGGGGTGGTGGGGCTTTGGTAATTTAACATTACTTTTGGGCCACTAGCGGGAGGGGGGAGGGCAGATGAATGGGAATTTAACATTACGTTTGGGCCACTATGGATGTATTGGGAATTTACTATAAGATTTGGGCCACTATGGGGATATCGGAATTTAACATTAGCGTATGAGTCACTACTGGAGTGAGAATTTAATATTATGGATGACACTATGGATTCTAATATAAATTTAACATTAGGTTTAGGCCGGTATAGAAGTTGCGTTAATTTACATTTGAGCTACAATTGGGGTCAAAGAAATTTAACATTACAGCCTAATTATCGACAAGAACGGGGAAACAGTAGAAACAGTAGAAATTATGATGTGTGATTCTATTTTCGAGTGTATTTTTAGAACCTGGAAATTACAATTAAAATTTCGATTCTATACTAAGAAGCTACGTTATGTTACTATCTTATTCTATTTTTAGAAGGAACATGATGTTACAATCCTTAGATATAAGTTCTATTTGTAGACATATCGTAGCTTTATACAATATACTCAGTGACCCTGTTTTCAAAGTACGATGTGAGTTTTTGCCTACAATGCGAGTGATTGATTGTTTCGCGTTGAAATATTTTGCCATTTTTAAAAAGTTAAAAGATGAATCTCAGTTTCAAATACAAACTAAGAAAATGTTTCCGACTTGTTAGATAAAACAATTTTAAGTAAGACAATTATTTAAAAATTAAAAGTTCACATAACGTTAGTTGATTCAAAAGAACAAAAATAACCATTGCGATTCTTAAAGAGAGAGAGAGAGAGAACTTAGATCCATAAAAAAGACAATGACCAGAAAAGACCACATGTTTTTTTTCTTCTTCAAAATCAACACTTTTAGCTGCACCCCCTCAATCAATTAAAAAACTTATTCTCTCACTAGTAAATTATAAAAACTGAGGATTTTTTTATAACACATTTTTAACCCTGCATTCACTTTCTTGAGTTTTTCAAAATTTATTTATCCCTTCTATCTCGTCCGTAATGTTGCAAAGTGTATAACTTTATAATAAAAAGTTGTAAAAGTACATAAATACAAGTTTCTTTAAATGACCGTCCTATTCGCAGAGAACTAGATATTGCAAATAAAACATGTTTTTAACTATTTTGTTTACATGTGTCCAATTACATTCTGTATTTCTTACATGAAAATCAAATGTAGACGAGACAAGCACATATTTTTTTTCTTCTGCTTTCCAAACCGAGCTATGTAATATCCATATTTTGGTTTATAACTTTGTTCCAATGTACCCAGTTGCCGCGCTACATCATGCCGTATTGACAAATGTTTCGTTAAGTCAAAGGGATAGATAGCTGTCGACTATTTTGCAATGTTTCCAGTGACCACGATACACCATACCGTATATATAAATGTTTTGTTAAGCCATGGTACAGATCGTTTTTGACTATGTTGCAAAGTATTCAGTGACCTTGCTACATCATATTTATAAACGTTTTGTAAAGACATAGGTACAGATCTTTGTCGATTATGTTGCCAGGTTCTCACTAATCTTGCTACCTTATGCCTTATTGTTAAATTTTTGTAGAGCGATAAAAGGTTAGGTTGACATTCCTTTTTAAATATAAATGTTGTAAACGTAAAAGAATTGAGAACTGAAAGTATAAAGAAAATAATGCCCAAAGAGTTTCAAGCCCAAAAATAAGTTTCGTTTTGTTGTAGACAATAAATTAAAAGCAAACAAACTAACAAAAAAAAACAAACAAACAAAAAAAAAAAAAAAAAACTCTAACAAGGGGTCACTAAGAGTATTTGATGAAGGTTACGTTGTGTCTACAAATAGAACATTATTTAAAGATCTTAATGCAGTGTGCTCTAATAATAGAATAGGAACTTCCAAGGTACTTTCCAAGTCCTTAAAGTACACTCCAAACACAGAATCATATCTTGGAATATCCAATGTGTTTTGCAAATTGTAAAGACAGTAACATGATGTCGCTTGTAAATACAAAATCAGAATTTCCATTGTACTATCCAAGTTCTAACAATACACTCTAAACAAAGAATTATATCTCGGAATTTATACTTTTTTCCCCGTTCTTGTTTGCAATTAGGCCGTATTTCCATAGACCTACAAGATGGCCCATAACCTCTATACCGGCTCAAATGTTTTGTTAAATTCCCATTAGAGCCCATAGTGTCATGCGCAATGCTAAATGTCCCTTTTCCCCCGCAGTGTCCTAAACGCTAATGGAATATTCCAGTTCTCCACATATTGGCCAAACGTAATGTTAAATTCCCGTTTGCCCCATTTTGGTCCAAAGGTAATGTTAAATTTTCATCCCTCCTCTATTGTCTCCCAAAAATAATGTTAAATTTGCATTCTCCCATATCCCCCACCCCACCCTATAAACAACTCACAGTTCGTAAGATTATACTTTTCACATAACGAATAATACTGACAGTATGTGACGAAACCCCAGATTAATGTAGCGAATGCCTTCGAAATACGTTCGGATGCCTCGGTGGTTACGTCTTTGCCTTGTATAACATATTTACGTCATTGTGACGCCATGGTGTGTTATCATATGTTTTACATATATAACACTTATAATGTGGGTATATTAACGAAAATAACATGGTAGTAACGTGATAAAACAAATGACATAGTGACCACCTGCATATAAAGAGCTCCCGCGTGCAAAGTAGTGCTGGAAAACGGATATAACGATCAGTGATCAGTTTCTGTAAAACCATCGATGATTGTTTAATAATCGATTAGTTTGTCAACAATATCTTGCCTAAACCGTGGTAATTTTTTTTAACTAATATGGAATTCCAGATAACGACAATGGTACAAAACCGAATTTCGAACAAAAATACAGCACATAAATCGTAATCGATTGATTGTTCATTTCACTAAAAGTAACCGATGCTCAACCAAATATTTTACTCGGAACAGCACTAATGTCAAAACCAGGTTTCATAGGTTTCAATTATACATAAATAACTTTAAATCTATCTATAAATAAAAACCTAATGTTCCTAAGACCACTTCTAGATTGTCATATAATTATTAGTCATATGTCATGCACAGGCTTAATTGTATCTAAATTGCAAAACTTCCAAATCGCTTGTTTCATGTAAGAAAATAATCTGGTCATGCACATATCTTGGATTGTCTGTTTCCAGGTCTTCAGTAGTTTATTACGGACCACGTCGCTGTTTGTTTGCTTTTCTTCAAGAATTAATCTAGTTTTGAATACCACGCCAACGTCCAATTTAGCTTGCCAAAAACTTGGCAAATCCTGAGATTTAATTTAACGATAATATCGCCTGACGAAACAATCATTAACTGCTGCGTTTTACGAGGTGAAGTGGGAATCTATACACACGATTTTCCTTTAACTTGGGTATTTAGCTGTTTGCAGCAATAGTGACCGATTTGCCATGATATAAGGGTACATGTCTTAATTAGATTTAGACTGAAGTTAGCTGCTTTAGAGAAATTTTATTATTCGTCAGAACCGATTGGCTTGCTGGCATAAAGTGATTGACTGCTGAAACTTAACCCGCTGGTTGGTCGCTTATCAATATCAGTTGTCTGTAAAGGAAGTTTAATTAGCATTAAACTCAATGAACAACAATATCATCTAATAGATGCGAGTAATTTTTAACTAGATAACCATTCTGTTTGTTTATTTGTCTAGCATCTACTATAATGGCTTTTATTCAGACGAGGAAGGAAACGAGTTTGTTATTTTTATTGCTAAAGATCTTGTAAAAGATTCGAATCACGAATGGCGCCAGAAGGGTTTACCATTTAGCGGACTTACTATACATAGACGGGGTCACAAATTACGCTTTAGTTGACGATTACTTTTAAAAATAAATCTAATTTGTTAACCAGATATTACTAGCTTGTTGACTTCATTTTACGCCTTCAAAAGGCAAGATGAATCTTACAATGGCAAACTGTTGACATTCGATTAAGCTGGTAATGGGATGGCACCGTAACTCTGACATAGTGTATCACTAGGTCAAGCTACTGTATGTTTTATTTATACTAATGTCTGGTGGGTTTAGCTTACTTAGTCTACCACACACGCCTGGTTCTGTACTTGTATGCACAAAGAAATATATCATGCTGAAGGAATTCATCCAAGCAATCTCTTTTCACCCCAGACTATACATAAGAGAGTTTAAATATGTGCATGTATGTCTGTTTCACTGGTCTCGATATTTCAACACGTAAAGGAAAACTAAAATGTGTAATTTATAATAAAGCAAATAGAGCAGACCACTTGTGTAAAAAATGTCTATCCGTTGCCTCAAATATTGTAGGAACATTTTTACCGGGTCTTATAACACAAGGTCAAAATATATGGGGATTGCTATCATGGTAACATGACTCAAGCCGGGTGGGATTGGATCTAGCGAAAACACTAAACTAAATTACGTGAATCACATGTTTATTTATAATGCATATGAATGATGAATGAATCTGATACCAGTGGATATATCAAAATGATGCGTACAAAGTTCAACAATGGATATAAGAAAATAATATCGTTCCTAATATTGAACCGATCACAGTATGTAATTTAAACAAAGAAACACAAATGATCCCGTATATGAACGGATATGATCAATATATGGAACAATCACCAAATACGATTAATATATGCAATCATAAACAAGTATGGTTGACATGTGGATCTATCGACACGATATGATCAAGGCATGAAATTTATAAATAAGTATGATTTATATATGGTTCATCAACAAGTGTGATGGATGTGTGATTGATTTCCATTCACATAGTGACATTGAATCAGATTTTCACACAAATAGTGATATGGAATTAAATTGATTGAAAAATTGAACGTATGATGTTATTTATCTCATGTCGTCCAGTCGACGATCAAGAGACGTTTCCAATTCTACAGCTCCCGTCCAATGGTAAAGGAAAGGCTTCGCGTGGTCCGCTCCTCCTGGTCTGCCGATGGATCCCGCGAGGGGCTCATTATCCAGCAGACCCGCTGGTCCAGAATCTTTGGCCTCTCACATTGTGAAAAGCAGAACCGTCCTTCGAAATCAATGTCACCATCGACCTCAGCATTCGGGTTAAAAAACCGAGTTTGATGACTCCCCGTGAACAGTTAAAAATACAATGACTGAGCCGTGTAATACAGGATACACGGTTAATTACAAATAAAGTAATATGCATTACGCATGCGCGCACATGAATTGACTTCGTTTCGCAATAAATTATTTAATATGAACGACTGCAGGAGAATATTATTATAATAACCACATTCGTACATGAATCTGTCTTCGACAAAATTAATCGCACTGGATTATAAGAACTCAAACACAACTGATCATTTAATGTATACAACGTACAATTGAATTCAATTTGTCTGTTCATTGCAAAAAATGGCTAACTTGAAACAGACTATAGGCTATCTGATAGCATGGAGTTACTGTGACATAGGTCTGACCATCTATAGAAATTAGAATAAACTCGAAACATCCAATGGAGATTATACAAACATAAAGTTGCTAGTTTCAGAAAAGTATAAATGCGAACGCAAACTGCAAATAAATAAGAACTTGTATCTACCTACACCGCTTAAATTGGCGGGTATAGTTTTAATTTAAATCTAAGCTAAGCATCTCAGCTCACTTGATGCAGTGCTGCGCATGCTCAGCAGTTAGAATTCAGCAAAGAAAGCTGAAGGATATCCGGTTGTTTCACATCCTGGGAGATGAGCTATTATATATATGTAGGCTACTCTGTTCAATTTACAGGGTGTGTGACGAGTTCAGTACTTGTTTATTATATTACATCTTTTTGTGTAAGTATGTGAAAAACAGTAAAACAAAATAAGTACTCTTCTACGTAAAGAATAAAAACAGCCTAAAAATACACATCCGCCAAAAAACCAAATCTAATAAAGAGGATGCTCTAGCGTCCTCTAATTACACATCATTCAAATATTTGTTACCATCCAAGACGTTGCACATGGCTTAACTGTCACTGACATATCCCCAAACTTACACTATCTACCATCATTCAATTCCTATTTATTTTTAAATTCGTTTGGGCCAATAACCACTCTTGAATCGGGCAATGTGTGATCCTTTACGAATGTCATCAGTTGTGCTTATCTTGCCTGACTAGTAAGATGTTTGCTACCCTAATGGTTTGACACCTGGCAGTTTTCTCAATATTACATATATTTTTAATGCCTTCATTATTTGTCGTCCAATCTGCGTAAAACTTTTAATATGAACAGAAAATACGCCTTACAATAAAGTGGTAAATTATTTAACAGAAACAATTTGGTTTTAAAGAAAATGTTATTCTAATGAGTTGGCGCGGTTGTATCCATTTTGGCGGTTTGTCAATTTGACCCACAATCTCCTGTATACAGGGGCAATAATGACAACAGTTCCCTATTTCCAAATGTAAGAAGTCATAAACTCGATCAAAGATCTCCTAAGACACATAATCTTAAAAGCACATTTGTTTCAAGTGTTCTAGATACATTTTTGTACTATGGTTATGGCAACGTTATCGATGCCTCCTTTGTACTACATGTCCATAAATTAATCAGCAATTTAGGCCCAGTTTGCAGTGTGTGAAAGCATTCAGTTCACTTTAACCATTTTTAGTTGTTCCGTGTCAAAGATGTTCTTCCTTAGGAATTTGTTATCCCCTGGACAACGAGGTCTGGATGAATATAGCGTTTTACCTATTCGTTCTTTCATTTGTACACTCGTTCGATCGTTATGCCCAAACTATATGTGATCTACACTCATGATAATTGGTTTGGAAATGCATTTCAAGGTGAGTAACTCGGCCATACCAAAACTAGGACACTGTGATAACTTTTATTTTTGAGTGACTTTTGTATTTTCAGCTATCCATTTGTTATACATTCAATATCTTGAATTTTATTTCACCCATGACAAATGGTATGCGGATGCATCTCATGGAGAGTAACTAAACAATATAAAACTCGGTCACTGTGACTTAATTGTCACAACTGAGAGACTTTTTTATTTTTGTCTATTTGTTTGTTACATACTCTATATCATAAACCTTATTACAGCTGATCAGACATTGTTTTGATCCTACACTGATGAAACTTTACATATTGATGCATTTTAATGAGTAATATTTTGCAGTATTTCCTCCTCGACTCACAACAAGTGGATAATCGGTTTGAATCCTGTCCACGCCAGTCTGAATCTGATATTATGGCAAGGAACTTAACTCTCATAGCCTCAGCATCAATGCTCCATGTCAGCTTGCATATTGTCGTCAACTCCAGATGTGCTTCTATTGGCAAGGGGATTCGTGTTTAAGAATAAACTTCTTGTAAGTTGTTATAGTAAAGTTTAGACTGCAAGATAAATGTTATGATGCTTCTGCGACATGTTTCTTCAACATATACAAAAGAAGACTAGTGTTGTTTTAGAAATGTATTGATCACTAAAGTAAGGGAGCTATATGGATGAATAGAAAGTACATCACAAATTTTAATGAGCAAACACAAAGCTTTGTTTATTTAATACCTGCATTTTTACCAACCTTGATGACAAACGTGTAATTTCCACAGTTCACCATCCTCCAAATGTTCATCAGAACTTTATAAAACGTTCAATCATCGACTTAAACAAACATTTTATTGCTGTTCACACGGATGTTTCTTTTTCTTTATTTGCCTTCTTACTTTTGGAGCACTGTGCGTTTATTCGACGAAAAATAATATAGAATTAATAGCCGAATTTAAAACACTTAGAAAGTTCTGTTGATTTTGACGCATATATTTACCATTTGCTCCTCTCGAAGCAAATATTAACTATTGGGAACACGCTCATTAAAAAGCTTAAAAATGAAAATGAATTGAAAATATATTATCCATTTACATGGGTATTTTTACGGCATGTAAGATGAAAAATATGAGTTTCACTGGACAAAATATTTGTTTCTAATTTTAGGTTCCTGATTATTTTTAGATTGTTAGTGGTAAATATCTTGCAAACAAACTGTACAGAAAATACGTTTTGTGGTTGTAGTATAACTTATAAAATAAAAAAGGCTTGTGTTATGTCATTCATGGTAGAGCGTTATTAGTGACCTTACGGTAGTCACTCTAATGTAAGGGGTTACTCTTTAAGACACCGATTCAAATTTCTATCTAGCTATCAACAATGCATGTGCTTGTTAAGGGCTATTGATAATGCACAATTCATTACAGGTGGGTGGGTGATGGTACTCTGAATGTGAAGAAATGGTTAAAAATTATGGTAATAGTAATGTCCCATTTCTTTCATTTAAGTATCCTGTAACATTTAGCAGTGCGTGTGCGAAAGAATAACTTATAATAAAAAATGTTATACCTTTTGGTCGACAGGCTTTGATGCAGTGTACTGCAATATGGAGTGTGTATGTAGTGAAAAAGAAATGTCACTGACACTTATGAATAATCCATTTAGTGTCAAGGAGAAGTCAGTTCTGTATAAAATTTGTATATATTGAACATGAGCTGTTTTTCTGAACATACTGTTTGGAAATAAAATGAATTCTTGTTGCTCATGAACGACCTTGAAGGTAGTTCCTAAAAAAGATAGGGAGGACTATACTGGCAATAACCAACATTTTATGATGAAGACAATGACACAATTATACATGTATATTGGTAATAATAATAATGACACAATTTTCAGCGACAAAATTTATGATGATTCCAAAATGAACATTCTGGAATATTTTCATATTTTCTGCTCACATACACTGTACAATGAAAAAACTAATTTATCCAATCACCAGTGTTCAAATGTCACACACAAAACTAGATCAATAACGATATATCAAAATACCGAAAATGTCACTTAATCACAACTAATATGTATATAATTAATAATATAAATAAGTGTCAACTCTTTCCATACAATTGGCCTATTCGACACACAATCGAATCCACTGTACAAAAAGCACATGGATATATACATGCATACATGTCATATTCACCGTCACTAAGCATGTTGCGCTATACTTAGTTTAAAATTCACGATTAGTGACAATCTTAACATCCAACAGAACTGAGCGAAATACCATCTTCTGTAGTATGCAACTGCTCAAATATATTACCTGATCAGTTTGAAATTTTGTTAAAATATTTCTCTTTCTTAATTTGAACCACTCTTGCTTGGGGGGAAGTGCCTTCTCACACACTAGCGGAAACAGATACTATCACTACAATAGTTCCCATACCTACAAGCAAATTCAATATATATTCCATTTATGCATGCATATATTGCTTAATTAGGATAATTAGCTAATGTCAAGTACTTTTCATTATCTTTGGACGGGTATTATGAACGAAGGACTGAAAATACCCGAAGATATACACTTTGGCGGATTAATATTTATAGAACTACATGCGGTGAACAAAGTGCGGAAAAGAAGTGACATGTAAACAAGCAAATAAGTCATTTCATAGTATGTATTTCAGGAACGTTTAGCAATTGTCTTCGCTATTAAAAGTACCTACCACAACCGTACTTTCTATATGGAAAGTTTGATAGCCATCGGGTTACAGGTATGCGTGTAATATGACTGTCAGTTATGGGACTGGTTCGAGTGGAAAAAAACCAATATGGCAGCCCCAATTAAATGACATCGTGATGTTTGCTACATGCAGTGTACGCAAGGTTCAGTGAAAAATGTAACGCTCGTTGTATCTTGCTTAGTCTCCATGTAACACAATAATTACATTGCAATAGCTCAATTCTATATCACCGTTGTGATCTAATGCGCGTAAAATGCAATATTAAATTGTCAATTTTAGCTCTTATAAATACCTTTTCCGCAAAACAAATTGTACCTGCACATTTAAATGACAGTTTTTTAAAGTTACTAATTTATAAGTTTCCACTTATCATGTGCTATATGTGATTTTTGGCTATACAACACCCACCCACCATATGAAGCCTATTCGCATTACCAATCGCCCTTAATACCTCTCATTCTGTCAATACTGGCCATAGGTTAATGCATTTCTATGTTGCTTACTGATTTTTTAAAAGGTATCTTCTGTTCGAGAGAATTCAATCTAGTGAAAATTTACTGCCGCGCGCCTATAGCTTACTGAACAAAAAATATCAAGTGATGACTTCCAGAAACATGAAGAAAAGATCTGCAAGTCAAATAAATACTTTAAGAATCACTTCTACGATTGTGTCATGCCGCTACAGAAGAGCACAAACCTAATCGCCGTCCGTTTGGCAGTTCTTTACATGTATCTTCCAGACAGTAGTCAGCTAATACATTTTTATAGCTCTCTATTTAAGTATGATTTACACACACGCGATGAGTGGTAGAGTGAGATGGTTTATCCAATGACAGAATTTGGTAAGAATTAATTCTGATTTAAACTTAAGATTGTTGTGGAGAATGGTGTATGAAGATTACATTTATTATAGAATCGTCTACTGCTAAATAGCTTTACACTTGTTGGAAGCAGAGCGTGCAGGTAACCAACAGTAGTACGTAAGGCACAGTAAAACAAAATGCAAATTTCATTTAATAGATGTTTAGCTCAGCGAAACATATATAATTAAACAAACATGACCTTTTACTAATCATTAAAATTACTCTTATGTCTGGGAAGTTTGTATATGTTTTTATACATTTTCGTTTCATCTGAGTATTCAAATAAGTTGTATATTTCTATTAATCTAAATGAATCGTCTCCTACACTATTTTCCTGCCACTGAGAGAAATAAAACTTGCCCGATAATATTTTGTCTAGAATGAGATGCACAGATATAAAGTAAACTCACAAGCAAACGAAGGAATCATAACAAAATCAAAAAGGAGCCGCGGTGGTTTAGTGGTTGGCGATACAGACTGATCCAATCAAGCAATACACTTTAGATAAGGTATCAATACTCAACTAAAAGACTTAATATATTTACATAGAAACCATTAGGACAAAAACATGGTATTAATATAATCCCATTGGTAATTGATCTTCAGCACAAAAGAGCGGAAAAGTCAGAGCCACGATTGAGCATGATTTCTTTAAAGAGTTTTCCGTAAACTTTAATTGAATAGAGTTTCAACACAAGAGTTAGACTATACATGACTAAAATGTCTTTTTCACATCTTTTGGTAAATTTGCTCTTTCAATTGTTGGAAAACTTTAATTGCAAGACATTTGTCAATTACGTAACTTATTATGTAGGATGTACATAAGTATTTTCATTTAAGATTGTGTTTATTATTGTCTCGTTGGAATTATCCGGGGCGTTTCTACAAATAAGGGAAAAATGATAAAGCATGTGGTAAAAATATGCTAATTTTGCTTTGTTAAAACCCGTTTAAATACTGTATTTCTGTTATTAACACACGATCAAGTACAAAGTCAATGCTGTATGGTTAATATTCCAGCGTTTTCTGAATTAATCTTTCTCAGTGCAATACAAGCGTCTCCGATTATATATCAATGTCATTGTTACAGTAACAGATCACACGGGGGTCGAAACAATTAGCTTCTTTTGAGATACTGTAATTAGCCGTGAAAATATCTTAGCCTGACTGTTAGGTGTCGCTCGTGTAAGGTAGGAAAGTGACTCGATTGTTTACACTTACATGTGCTGAGTTGATGGTTTTTCCGTGAATGTCAGTCCTTATTGACGAATTTTTTTAAATAAGAGGTAATGGTAGGAAATGAGAAAATAGGGATATCCCACCCAAGAGGTAAAATTTCTTTGGCGGGAATGGGGCCCACTTTATCAACCAGTAGGTGGGATATTCGGTGGGATTTCCATATTCCACATGATTCAACACAACTTATTAGTTTTCTCACATTTCTGGGTCACAAAATGTGGGTCATAATCAATATGGCGGAAACTTGGACTTTTAATAAGAGCTTCTACACTTTACATTGCATAATTCAGCAAAATCGGAAATATACGGTCAAATCTGCGCTAACAACCGCCGCATTTAGACATATACAGCCATCTTTATAAGGGAGACACATTTTTTCACGACCCAACATAATATAATTCCATAAATTTAACCTCCATATAACAACGACCTGTAAGTTACTGTCAATTCAAAGCAGCCCATAAATATTTAGAGCAAAAATGAGTATTAGTATTTTCGCTATTTCCGTCTCGACGTAGTTTAGTCACAAAATGAACTATTGAGATTTAGTATGAAAGATAGTTACGAATTGTGTGTCTAGGTGATTCAAAGTTTTCCTGACTTTATTTCATACCCATTTAATCTTACATCGTGGAGCTGATGTCCGATATGGGTATTAAGATATGGGTATTATTTCATACCCATTTAATCTTACATTGCTGAGCTGATGTCCGATATGGGTATTCCGATATGGGTATTATTTCATACCCATTTAATCTTATATCGTAGAGCTGATGTCCGATATGGGTATTCCGATATGGGTATTATTTCATACCCATTTAATCTTATATCGTAGAGCTGATGTCCGATATGGGTATTCCGATATGGGTATTATTTCATACCCATTTAATCTTACATCGTAGATCTGATGTCCGATTTGGGAATTATTTCATACCCATTTAATCTTATATCGTAGAGCTGACGTCCGATATGGGTATTCAATCTGTAAATCAGCGTCGCTCACTCAGACTATAAATATTTAAGTGTTTTGACTGACCTCAAGGAGAAGTGGATTCTGTATAAAACTTGGATATATTGAACATGAGCTGTTTTTCTGAACATACTGTTTGGAAAAAAAATGAATTCTTGTTACTCATGAACGACCTTGAAGGTAGTTCCTACAAAAGATAGGGAGGCCTATACTGGCAATAATCAACATTTTATGATGAAGACAATGACACAATTATACATGTATATTGGTAATAATAATAATGACACAATTTTCAGTGACAAAATTTATGATGATCCCAAATAAACATTCTGGAATATTTTCATATTTTCTGCTCACATATCTTTCTGTATATGCTGTACATTTATCTATTCTACCACAATTGGTAATTTAGGTTTCTATACTGTATTAGGTATTGAGTCATGAGTTTAAATCACTGACCACTTTCTTGGTATCCTTGTAATGGGTTCAAGGCAAAATGTACAAAATAAAAGACTTTGGTATAATATTTCCCCTTTATGTAGCCCACAAGCCACATTAAGCCTCCTCCGGATTTTATCCTGCTTTTCTAAAGCAGCCCATGTCTTTGCAACATTTCATGATGAAGACAATGACACAATTATGCATGTATATTGGTAATAATAATAATGACACAATTTTCAGTGACAAAATTTATGATGATCCCAAAATGAACATTCTGGAATATTTTCATATTTTCTGCTCACATACACTGTACAAAAAAAACAACTAATTTATCCAATCACCAGTGTTCAAATGTCACACACAAAACTAGATCAATAACGATATATCAAAATACCGAAAATGTCACTTAATCACCACTAATATGTATACAATTGATAATATAAATAAGTGTCAACTCTTTCCATACAATTGGCCTATTCGACACACCATCGAATCCACTGTACAAAAAGCACATGGATATATACATGCATACATGTCATATTCACCGTCACTAAGCATGTTGCGCTATACTTAGTTTAAAATTCACGATTAGTGACAATCTTAACATCCAACAGAACTGAGCGAAATACCATCTTCTGTAGTATGCAACTGCTCAAATATATTACCTGATCAGTTTGAAATTTTGTTAAAATATTTCTCTTTCTTAATTTGAACCACTCTTGCTTGGGGGGAAGTGCCTTCTCACACACTAGAAAAAACACATACCATCACCACAATAGTTCTCATGTCTACAAGCAAATTCAATATATATTCCATTTATGCATGTATATATTGTTTAGTTACGATAATTAGCTAATGTCAAGTACTTTTCATTTGACGGGTATTATGAACGAAGGACTGAAAATACCCGAAGATATACACTTTGGCGGATTAATATTTATAGAACTACATGCGGTGAACCAAGTGCGGAAAAGAAGTGACATGTAAACAAGCAAATAAGTCATTTCATAGTATGTATTTCAGGAACGTTTAGCAATTGTCTTCGCTATTAAAAGTACCTACCACAACTGTACTTTCTATATGGAAAGTTTGATAGCCATCGGGTTACAGGTATGCGTGTAATATGACTGTCAGTTATGGGACTGGCTCGAGTGGAAAAAAACCAATATGGCAGCCCCAATTAAATGACATCGTGATGTTTGCTACATGCAGTGTACGCAAGGTTCAGTGAAAAATGTAACGCTCGTTGTATCTTGCTTAGTCTCCATGTAACACAATAATTACATTGCAATAGCTCAATTCTATATCACCGTTGTGATCTAATGCGCGTAAAATGCAATATTAAATTGTCAATTTTAGCTCTTATAAGTACCTTTTCCGCAAAACAAATTGTACCTGCACATTTTTAAGTTACTAATTTATAAGTTTCCACTTATCATGTGATATATGTGATTTTTGGCTATACCACACACACACACACACACCCTATAAAGCCTATTCGCATTACCAATAGACCTTAATACCTCTCATTCTGTTAATACTGGCCTTAGGTTAATGCATTTCTGGGTTTCTTACTGATTGTTTAAAAGGTATCTTCTGTTCGAGAGAATTCAATCTAGTGAAAATATATAAAAAGGCTTTGTATACAATCATTTATAATTCAAATTTACTGCCGCGCCTATGGCTTACTGAACAACAAATATCATCAAGTGATGACTTCCAGACACATAAAGAAAAGACCTGCAAGTCAAATAAATACTTTAAGAATCACTTCTACGATTGTGTCATGCCGCTACAGAAGAACACAAACCTAATCGCCGTCTAGTATTAATTAGTTTGGCAGTTCTTTACATGTATCTCCCAGACAGTAGTCAACTAAAACATTTTTATAGCTCTCTATTTAAGTATGATTTACACACACGCGATGAGTGCTAGAGTGAGATGGTTTATCCAATGACAGACTTTGGTAAGAATTAATTCTGAGTTAAACTTAAGATTGTTGTGGAGAATGGTGTATGAAGATTACATTGTTTATAGAATCGTCTACTGCTAAATAGCTTCACACTTGTTGGAACCAAGGCGTGCAGGTAACCAACAGTCCTATGTAAGGTACAGTAAAACAAAATGTCAGAATTCTGTTATTTATAATGTTTGGTTGAAAGTTTATTCCAATTTGTTTCTTCCAAAATAAGTAGATGACATGGATTTTAATGATTGCCAATCTGACAATCTATCTCACTCTAGCTTGTAATTTAGAAACTTCATTTTTTTTTAAATATTCGTACTTAGAGTTGATAGTATACAAGTATAAATTTTGGATTAAAGCATTCGTTAAACTTAATATACCCCAAAGTGTTTTCACTATTGGAATCATTATTTATCCCAATCTTTTGTCACTGAAGTTTTCCTCAGTTTTGTCTTGCTTGTTATTTATATTACAACCAAATGTGTGACAAGAATAAGGTCTGGCAGGGAACACGTTTGATATTTCTGCAAATTTCATTTCATAAATGTTTAGCTCAGCGAAACATATATAATTAAACAAACATGACCTTTTACAATGCCTCAAGTCCAAATCACTAAAATTACCCTTATGTCTGGGAAGTTTGTATATGACTCATTTGTATACATTTTCTTTTCAACTGAGTATTCAGGTAAGTTGTATATTTTTTATTAATTTAAATGAATCGTCTCCTACAATATTTTGCTGCTACTGAGATAAATAAAACTTGCCCGATAATATTTTGTCTAGAATGAGACGCACAGATATAAAGTAAACATACAAGCAAACGAAGGAATCATAACAAAATCAAGAAGGAGCCGCGGTGGTTTAGTGGTTGGCGAGACAGACTGCTCCAATCAAGCAATACACTTTAGATGGGGTATCAATACTCAACTAAAAGACTTAATATATTTAGATAATGTTACGACTCTATAGTCTAAGAAAAATGTAAAAGAAAGAAAGTGAAACCAACAAATCAAGTAAAAATCAACACGCAATTTATTTCTAGATAATTAAAATAAAAATCAAAAGTCACTAACAGTAATGTGAATTAAAAATCCAAATGATCCAGTAAGTCTAAATGTCCCAAGTGCAAGTCCTAAATATAGAATGTTCCAAATGAACGGCTGTATCCTGGAATGTGTTGATGTGCCAGTGGTCTTTAATGTCCTGTTGTGTCAGTAGTCTTTAATGTGCTGATATGCCAAAATGAAGTACTCCAAAATATATTTTAATAAGTTCACATAAATCCCAAAGTCATCAATTCAAAATCCTAAATCCAAAAGTCTATGAGCATTTTTAAAATCCAATGAATATTTTAAATAATTCCTCTCTTAGAATTTAGAATGATTGTCCACAACTCTAATAGCCCTTTAAAAGACTGATGATAATGTCGAAACTGAAAAACTATCCACTAAACAAGGTATATATAAAGATTGGTCACATGACAGAATGTTCTAGAATAGTAAATGGCCTATGTGCTTTTTGACACATAACTCCAAAGGTAATTCCAGTTTTATCTGTAAACAAAATCAACCTTGACCTCAAATTGAGTAAATATTGTGTTTATCAAAACTATCCTTGAACACAAATCTTAAGTAAACAACCTAATTCAAGGACACAAGTTAAACATGTTTTTCTGGTAAACAACACCAAAGCTTAAGCAAATATTAAAGTCAAGAAACATTTATATTTCCTAAAATATTGATAATATTTTATAAACATAATACATAACAATTAAAACCATTAGGACAAAAACATGCTATTGATAAAATCCCATTGGTAATCAGTCTACTGCACAAAGGAGCGGAAAAGTCAGAGCCACGACAGAGCATGATTTCTTTAAAGAGTTTTCCGTAAATTAAGGAATTTGTTGATTTTAATTGATCACTCACTTATTAAACTTTAATTGAATAGAGTTTCAACACAAGAATTATACAATACATGTCTAAAATGTCTTTTTCACAACTTTTGGTAAGTTTGTTCTTAAACTTGTTGGAAAATTTTAATTGCAAGACATTTGTCAATTACGTAACTTATTATGTAGGATGTACATACGATTTTCATTTAAGATTGTGTTTATTATTGTCTCGTTGGAATTTTCCGGGGCTTTTCTACAAATAAGGGAAAAATGATAAACCTTGTGGTAAAAATATGCTAATTTTGCTTTGTTAAAACCAGTTTAAATACCGTATTTTTGTTATTAACACACGATCAAGTACAAAGTCAATGCTGTATGGTTAATATTGCAGCGTTTCTGAATAAATCTTTCTTAGTGCAATGCAAGCGTCTCTGATAATATATCAATTTCATTGTTACAGTAACAGATTGCACGGGGGTCGAAACAATTAGCTTCTTTTGAGATACTGTAATTAGCCGTGAAAATATCTTAGCCTGACCGCTAGGTGTCGCTCGTGTAAGGTAGGATAGTGACTCGATTGTTTACACTTACATGTGCTGAATTAATGGTTTTGCCATGAATGTCAGCCCTTATTAACGAATTTTTGTAAATAAGAGGTAATGGAAGGAAATTCGAAAATAGGGATATCCCACCCAAGAGGTGAAATTTCTTTGGCGTAAATGGGGCCCACTTTATCAACCAGTAGGTTGGATATTCGGTGGGATTTCCCTATTCCACATGATTCAACACAACATATTAGTTTTCTCACATTTCCGGGTCATAAAATGTGGGTCATAATCAATATGGCGGAAACTTGGATTTGTAATAAGAGCTTATACACTTTACATTGCATAATTCAGCAAAATCGGAAATATACGGTCAAATCTGCGCTAACAACCGCCGCATAAGGGAGACACATTTTTCACGACCCAACATAATATAATTCCATAAATTTATCCTCCATATAACAACCACATGTAAGTTACGGTCAATTCAAAGCAGTCCATAAATATTTAGAGCAAATGTGAGTATTAGTTTTTCGCTATTTTCGTCTCGACGTAGTTTAGTCACAAAATGAACTATTGAGATTTAGTATGAAAGATAGTTACGAAATTGTTTGTCTTGGTGATTCAAAGTTTTCCTGACTTTATTTCATACCCATTTAATCTTACATCGTAGAGCTGATGTCCGATATGGGTGTTCAATCTGTAAATCAGCGTCGCCCACTCAGACTATAAATATTTAAGTGTTTTGACTGACGTCCACTTGGTTTACCTAATCGAACTGTCTAAAATTCCAATTTGATCTGAATTCCATTCACGCTGGTTTGGTTTGGTTTTGGGGATAGGCTATGCATGGCGGCAAGTATATTTGGTGAGGTAGAACCGGGAAAAACCACCTAACCAATGGAAGCTACTGGCAAGCTTTCTCACATACCCACGTTGGTCGCACTGAGACTCGAACTCACGCGGACTGAGGTGAGATGAGTGAGTGATATATAAAGTCGAGCGTCTTAGACCACTCGGGGCCTCCTCCATTCACACTGTATAGCCAAATATAATAAGAATGGGAGGTATGTAATAAATATAAAAAACTACATGGGAGTTTTGCTCCGATTCGTGGGAAAAAAAGCTCTTTTGAATTGCGTATTAATAAGTTTCGGTCTTACGGCATCAATGTATTCCTAAGCCATATCAAAGTCATTCTTTCCGCCCACTAACTCGTATATAGCTTGTGTATGTATCAATCGGGCAATAAATAAAAGAAAGCTTCACAAACATCAATTAGAGTAACTAATTAATAAAATGCACTTTCTGTACAGGAGGCCTTGATCACTGCCTTTCAAAAGTAACTTGATAAAGCCTTTAGAGGGCGCATGTAAAGAACTCTCATTTATTTAGGCACATGCGCGGAAAAAAATAACGGAAAGAAAATCGATAGATTCTCGAAATAATTCGAGAATATCAGAATACCATATTTACCAGCACATAATGCGCCTCTAACTGCCAACTGCATATAACCAGATCTGTCAGTGTAAGCTATTTGTTTGAAATTGTAAGATAAACTTACTGCGTAGATCATTACCTGCCGCACATTTTGCTATGGCAGATCTGGGGGAGGGGGAAGTGGGGTTGGTATAAACAGTTTGGTGTGAGTTTACAAAAGCGAATAGTGTAAATTAGCTAAAAAAAAATATTGAACTATCAGAGCAAACTTAAACTGATTATCTTAGTCTAGAAGAATTCTTTTTATTTAGCTTTCTCTTGACCCATAGACATGCCCTATCCTTTAAAAAAAAAAACCAAGATGGAACAAAAGATATAACCAACGACTATTTCACTAGAAATTGGAAGCTTGTGATTGGTGATATGCATCATTCTAACATTACATAGAGCAGATAAGATGCAGCTATTATTCCGTCTTACAACTCAATAAAATGTATAGGTCTCCGATGCCATGCTGAGACATTAGATATTTTGAGATGCTCCAGATACAAAGAACAGACACGAAATTCATCAACAGACAAGGAACTACTAGACAAAAACTTTGTTTGCAACGCTGCCGTTTCTAAAAATGCTGTAGTTTATTTTTCTTCTTTTTTCTCAGCATGTGTCAGGTTGATTTCAGACCTAAAAGGCGCCTGTAATTTTTATTGAAAGCGCTTATCTATTTATTTTTATACGTCGATGAAAGAACTACCAATCTACTTAATGTCACAAAAATTGGAACTTACGGGGAGGACATGATTACACGATATAAAAGTCTGTATCTGTTGCTTTGCATATATTTTACAAAACAGCCGTCATTGCAATGTTTTTATTTTACTTAAAAATTAATCAATTGTTGGTAACCAAGGCTTTATTTCCGAATAAATACACCATAATATTTATAATAAATGTTTTTAATTTATGTCCTCGAGAAGCGTACAAAAATGAATTAGGGTGCATATCCGTTTTAATAAAAACTATATCCGTTTTGATAAAAACTATATCACTTGTCGACTAACACATACCGTCTGGACTCTCTTGTCGAGCCCCACTGCAAACAACACAGACCCTGATCTGCTGTAGCATAATGCGCCAGCAGATCAGGGTCTATGTTTTGTTTGTTCTACTGATTACTTCTAACAAACGACATAGACCCAGATCGGACAGCGCAGTATGCGACGGCAGATCTGGGTCTGTGCGGTTTGCAGTTGGGCTCGACTTATAAGTGAGTATAGACGGTACATTGGTACATACATACATACACAAAATTAAACTTTTGCAATTACCCGTCATGCCCACAAATCCACAAGTTTGCAGATTAATGAATAAGAAAATTGATGTATGTGTTGTATTCTGCTTCACTCAGCTGTTTTCATTTAATTTCTGATTGAATTAAAACGCAGAAAAAGTGAACATTGTATATGCCAATATGACAGTTCGGTGCTGTTTCTATTACAAGTTTGCAAATAATATTTTCAGTTGGATGGAAGTAATACCGTATTCATTTAATTTCAATAAATTATGTACCAAATTTTGATTGGAAATCACTCCGATCGGATAACTTGGACAAATATTAATTAATTACACTGATTTTTAAAATGTATCCACTGATTTCTATCATCATATTGTTTATTTTATAAGTTTGTGATTATTGATAATGTCGGATGCTGAAAATTGATTGAAATTCAGTTTCTATATATGTATCATCTCATTATATAACTCGCCTCCAATTTCACACCATAGTTCACTCCTGATGGGTACTTTTACGAATTATCCATAAAATTCGATAAATGCAACGGACAAAATGCTATATTTTAGTATTAAATGCGATTAACGGAATTCTTTGCATTTAAATTGTGCAGACCGTAGGATAAACTGGAATGTCATATATCAAAATCTTAAAAAGTTTCGTGAAAATAGCTTCACAATAATAAGGTTTTCTGAAATAATATTCCCATTTAAGTTTTACTCTTGTGGACCTTATCTCAATCATTTTCATTCCAATGTATAAAAAAAATGTAACTTCTTCCATTTATTCGGAGTATTTTATTTTAAATCTTCGTTGTAAATTGTAAAGTTTATGAATTAGAGTGAATGTCAGTAGTACTAAATAATGATATGTACATATTTTCATGTAACTATGAAGCCATGCTGATATCACCTCATAATTATACATTATTTAGGATGAGGCAATGTGAAAAAATTCATAATTCATAATTTATTTTAACGCCACACTATGCCAAAGGAAGCCTGAAGATTAACCTATGAAGTTTTGAAATCGCTTGCTGTAACGTAGCGTTGTTGTTGTGACTTTATATAATATATATTTGAATGCTATTGTTTGTCACATATTGTTCAAATATATCTTGCATTACCAATTTGACAATGACGTCTCCTGGAGTCCAATTCCTCTGCATGTGTTGTCCTTTAAATGCATTTATGTGTTTGTTGTTGTTTTCGACAAGTCGTTTTTGATCGGCGAGTCAGATTTGCCTGTCATTGTGCTCGATCGTGTAAGTCTGAGGTCAATTTCAAAGTCATAAGCCAGGGCTTGTGGCATGTGGGGGTGGAAAGACTCTCTCTCTCTCTCTCTCTCTCTCTCTCTCTCTCTCTCTCTCTCTCTCTCAAACTTGAATAAACCTTATTCTTCGGAAAACTTATATTGCCTGTTCTTGACTCATCCAATTCTGCTGATGACATTGCTAGGGGCCTTGCAAGGAAATTTTCTAAATTTTCCTTGTTTGAATCTCACAAATAAAAGCTTTGAGGGAGTGACTGGAAATTTGCATAGCTTCAATACTCATTGAGATACAGAGCTAAAATTTGGAACGCAAAGATAAACTTAAATTTCCTACAACACTGATTGATATATGTCCTAGTTTTCTCCACTCCTTATTCTAGATTTGTTGAGCTGGAAGTTAACCAAGGAATTTACTGGATCAAACTTAGAGGGTCAATATTCTTTTGTGCACAGTTTTGCTCCTTAAGGATAGCGCTGACTATAATGGGTCACTAGTTCAGAACATTAGAATGCTTAGTCATGTCACTAATTTTTAAATTTGGTTATAGCAGAGATTCTTACTATTAAAGAAATGTACACGATGTTGGACTTAGGTCCCTGCTGGAGCCAATGTCCTTCTATACTCCCCTTGTTGCAGACTTTACTAAATTAACAGATTGGAACCCGAAGCACTTTGAAATGTGTATTTTAGCATCCTAGCTGTTATCGTGAGTATTGCTTATATATATATATATATATATATATATATATATATATATATATATATATATATATATATATATATATATATATACACAGCTACTGTGCATGTGTGTGTTGGATATTTTCGAAATGTGTAATTGCTCTAAGTTGTTCTGTATAGTTGGTAGAGATACATAGATACATATTGGTTGCTATCGAGACAGTTAGGTATATAGCCTCCTTGGACAATTTAATAAAATATCTCTCATTCATGCTGGAATGTTATTACAACCTTGATAACATTACTATAATCGAGGACGATAGGTCTAAAATGTAACAAAAGCATATTGTCCTGACTTAACGCATCTGATTTAACAGACAGACGAAGGTTATGGCAAGTTTAATGACTGGTTTGCAGAAGACATCAGATGTAAGCTCTTATTTTATGAAATATCGATACCACATGAGCTTCAAATGGCCTCAGAATTGCTGGAAATATGAAACTATGTTATCATTCAGTATTAAATGAAGCTTCGCAGTCTCAGCCCTGTGTTTTAATTTAACTGAACTCGCATGACACAGTTATCAAAGGTTTTCTTGATCAGACGTTATTAAATTTAATTTTAAGAACAAACTTTCAGGTGGGAATTTTTATATTCATATATCGACTTAAAAGGAGATTTAAATAATGCAATGTTCCTGGTTTATTTTATTTTATGTCTTTGTTGTTGTTGTGTTTTTCTTTTTCTTCAGCAAAGATGGTTGTGTTGTTGAATTGAAAGCTCATGAAATGAACAGTCCTTAATATTGTCAACAACAGTGAATAGATTACCGCAGTCCATATAACTCTTTGTTTAAAGTATTCACATTTTAACAATTACCAGTCGAAGCTCATGGTATGAACAGTCCTTAATATTGTCAACAACAGTGAATAGACTTCCGCGGTACCTAGAACTCTTTGTTCAAAGTACTGACATGTTAACAATTACCAGTCGAAGCTCATGGTATGAATATTGTCAAAAACAATGAATACATTACTGCGGTCCCTAGAACTCTTTGTTCACAGTATTCACACGTTAGCAATTACCAGTCGAAGTTCATGGCATTGAGAGCCCTAAATATTGTCAACAATAGTGAATAGATTACGGCGGTCCTTATAACTCTTTATTCAAAGTATTTATGAAAATAATAACTTTATTAATTATTCTATTTATATAATGGGACCAAAGAGAGGGTACCAACCGGAAACATTTACTTCAAATGCTATTTATTGTTATTGTTGTATTTTTTTTTACCTTAAATGTTTAAAGCTGAGAGCACCGAGAGATTCTCATGAAATGAAATAATGAACTGTTCTATCGCATTTTTATTTCAACGTTACACGAAAGTACATATTTTTGCCGCATTTAATTTAGCGGTTAATACATTTTGACAGCATTTAAATTTTGCGATCTCAGTCTTCACTTAGCTGTTATCTTTTGTATCTGCTTTGGCCAGATTGCCGGTGCGCTACCTTTGACGTTGGTTTGTCCTGCACTGACATAGTCACGTGATCGGCCAGCAATGACTGATTTTACTGGTAGTGTGCGCTGTATATATTTTAGTAATTTCCACTACGAGTTCAAAAAGTGTGACACATCTTACTTTCTTAAGCGAGTATATTCTTAATGTTCATTTTGAGAAATGGACAAATTACCTCCTTCAAAACAAAGTAAAATTACCCAGCACCCGGCTAGCATCATGTTGGCCTGCCGACGAAGATCAGAAGTTGGTGATTCCGATTCAGATAGCGCGGGATTTACCCAAAGAAAGATTATAAGATACGAAAGACAGGTTACAGCACTGAATGGAAGATTGTATGTCTTTGTGTGAAAATTGCTGGATTTGATGGTAAGTATTCCATTCCATATTGCATAAGTTTGTTCAGATCTACTTACTTACCAACAGGCAAACTTGGGGGGTGGGGGTGGAGGAGTGTCGTAATATTTCTAGGGTATAATTACAATGTATAGCAAGGAGCCCATGTCCCCCAGACAGTGAATGGGAAACAAAATGCCTTCCTTGAGGACTTCTTGCAAACTACGCCGAAGCTGCTCTTCTGTTGACTGTGTAACTACAATTAATTGAAACACTTTAAACTTTTGAACAATAATTCATCTCTCTCATATTGGTTTAATGAAGGAATTAAACCAAGACAAACACGTTGATATTTTGTTCTTAATGGAAAGGAATACGTGTTATATTGGTTATACTGTCATTGTTATTTAAAATACATCACTGTCTGGACTCTTTAAGTTCTTGTTCTTGGTAATTCCCCTAATTAGGATTCAGGTAGTGTTGTATCTTTTCTTTTGTTCCTTAATAAATTGTATGTTCCATTTTTTTCAGACTCTGAAAGATCATTTTTTAACCATAAACAGGATCAAGAGTGTGTTAAGGAACATCAAGAGTGTGTTAAGGAACATCAAGAGTGTGTTAAGGAACATCAAGAGTGTGTTAAGGAACATGCTGTCACCAAGGGTGCTCAATTACCTTGTGACAATCAGCACAGAAGGACTTACGGAATTTAATTTTAACGTGGCAGTGACAGCATATGTGGAAGTGAAGAAATGAAAGATATCGTTTATTTAAATCCAAACACTGACGAGTTTTGACATTAAAACAATGATAACTTAGGGAAATAAAGAATACAATGTAATTATGTATTTCTTTTATGTTTATTGACAATATGTTTTACTATCATGATCATAACGCGCTATTGTGGAAATATTGTATACGCTACTGTGCGCTTACCCCGATGCTATCAAAAATTTCAAGGGAGATCACTGCTGTAATGAATATTTGCCATACGTTCAAGAATCATTTGAAAATATAGTCATTACTCATTTCTGTTTCTTCTAAAAAGCCTAAAATAAACTTTTTCCAAAGACTACTAATTTAATTGCATCGAAGCAATTGGTATATGTATGTATTTGTGTGTCTGTATATATGTATGCATGTATGTGTGTGTGTGCATGTAGTGAAGACTTGACAGCAACACCTTTAATGTTTAGAATTCTTCTTTATTGTAATAAATAAATTTTAAATCAAGTATCTTCGTCAGATAACTTTCTACAGAGACGATGTCGTGAAATATGCACGTGCACGCTACTTGATACATTTTTCCCGGGCTGAAAGTAAAATTGTTTACTTTTATACTTTCCTTGAGATATCCATAAGTTTATCAAATTCATTAAGTCTGACCATTCAACTTCGACTTCTATTTAGCTGTCATCCCTACAAATTCACCGCATATCAGAAAGATAACTTTAAACTAATGACTCATCCACGTCTTGTCCACGGTACAGCGGATTCGATTGGTCCATACTCATGGCACGGATAAGATGACCAGAACACACTAGGGCTCGACACGTTTGTATACTACTGACCACAAGAGAAACATACACTTGAGTATTGTCTCTAAATCGTCTTTATTGTAATTTCCATGACAATAGGGTTTTACTGGTGATCTGAGTAATGATTAATCGAAATTGCGTTGTTAGGTCACCGCTCAGGGGGAATCACTCAGGGCTAGTCTCAGGGGGAATCACTCAGGGCTGGTCCAGTATCCCGAAGCAAATGCTCTGTTCTATCAATCGAATAGTAGGTAATGGAATTGTCGTTCTGAAATTAGAGTAATAATAATTTGCTTTTATGTAAATGACATGAAGCTGCGTTGCATCAGTGGTCACTGAGTCTGGGTTTTTCGCTAGAGAGTATTATTCATAAAGAAATACAAAACTCTTTTTACTTACCTTGACGAGTAAAGTATGTTACACTTGAAAAATAAAGACAGATTGTTGTCCTTATTAAACTCCTGAAGCAAGATTTATTTTCATCGATTATGGCACAAAATAGAACCGGGGAATGTATTACAAGAGATATAATTTAATATGATCTAGCAAGTCATTTGCTTTGCGTTAAGAAGAACAATAATATATGTATGTTCAAATTACAAGTTCGTCAAAGCTGATTATGTACTTATCATGTTATGTAATGAAATATATTTGTTAAGAAATGTGATTCCAAATCAGAAAGATTTTCATGTTGTTTACTTTTATAGGTTTAGTTGAGACAGATATTCTTGCATTTCCCGAACTAAAACAATATTTTTGGTTAGTAATAGAAACCAGATACTAATGACTTACATTATGAGTTTAGTTCAGACATGGCTATTCTTGTTTTTCTCGAAAGTTAAAAATATTTTCAAAATTATCCTAGTAGTCACTAAATACAAAGGATTGTCCGTATGATCAAAGTAGAGACAGAGTCATATCTTGTATTCTCGATATTGAACAAGAATCTCAATACTATTGTAACAGACAATTTTCACAATGGATATTAAGCACGAGCAGAGTGGAGACAATTTTCACAATAAATATTAAGCACGAGCTGAGCGGAGACAATTTTCACAATTAGTGGAGACAATTTTCACAATGAGTGGAGACAATTTTCACAATGGATGTTAAGCACGAGCTGAGTGGAGACAATTTTCACAATGGATAGTAAGCACGAGCTGAATGGAGACAATTTTCACAATGGATATTGAGCACGAGCTGAGTGGAGACAATTTTCACAATGAATATTAAGCACGAGCTGAGTGGAGACAATTTTCACAGTAGATATTAAGCACGAGCTGAGTGGAGAGTATTTTCACAATGAATATTAAGCACGAGCTGAATGGAGACGATTTTCACAATGGATATTAAGCACGAGCTGAGTGGAGACAATTTTCACAATGGATATTAAGCACGAGCTGAGTGGAGACAATTTTCACAATGGATATTAAGCACGAGCTGAATGGAGACTATTTTCACAATGGATATTAAGCACGAGCTGAGTGGAGACAGAGCTATACTAAACAAGCTTTTCATGCTTATTCTAGTTTGACACCAAACACAGAGTCAATTCATCAGTTGACACAGTCGTTCTTGTATTTGACGAATAAAGACAAGATGTTGAAGGGTTTCTAGTAGTTGTATCTAAGAAAAAATGATGATCGATGATCCATATGACCTTTCAAATCAATGATCAAATAAAAAATTGTACAAAAAATATTTTCTTAAAAATTATTTTACCATTCATATTTATGTTAGATTGTTTCGCGTAAAATCTTTCTTTCCATTCCCACGCATGGCGTACTTATAAATCTAGGTGCAATTTTATCATTTTAGCAGAGAGCCATGAAAAGAACACGAAAGAAAGCAAGGAAATACTCTAAAGTGGGTGATAATGTTAAAAACGCAATTTTTACTGTCACTCTCTTCCATCTCTGCTTCCGAGGGCCCTTCCACGTTAACACATTAATTAAAATACCAATCCAGTTACTGCAACGACGACAACACAAGTTTATATTTAGATTTTAACCTTCTATCTTTTATCTTGTAATACTTCGTTTTTAAGTTTTGGTTGGAAGGGTTTTACTTCCTAGATTTTGTGGGGTTTTGTTAATTTAGTGTTCCAATTTTCTGAATTGACGTTTTTGGAGCTATAACATTAATCGGCGCCATATAGCCACTGCTGTGCTTACGTGCCGTTGGATAGGCTTATCTTCTTGGGTTTCTTGGCTTGGAAGAATTTATTAATCTTCCAAGATTAATTTCAAGATAAAAAAATCTTTCTATTTGCATTTTTAGAACTTTACCTTTACTTAGCGCCGTGAGACCACTATTGTGCTGACGTGCCGTTGGACCTTGGCTCATTCGGAGAAACTTTTCACGACCTTCTCTTATAATGTAAATATTTTATCGTAGTTTCTCGTTGTGGCAATTATCCGGGATGTAAAGCAAGAAGCGAATAATACAAAGCGATAGAATATAGATTATAAATGGCGCCATATGAAATACGATATCCTCGCAAAGACGTAGAAAGCTAGTTCATCCCAAACAGTTTACCGCTATTGAGCAAATAGCTTTCAGCAGATCTAGGTTGTCTTTTTCTTAGAAGATAGATCCATTCCTTTAACATGTGTTATTTCTAGTTGTTTTGTTCTTATCCTTAATTTCGACCTTTTCGTTATCGTGGATAGTTTTTTTCTCGGAGCCAAAATGTAAATATTTACTGTTCTACACGTGTCACTTTTTTGTGTGTTTGCCTCTGCGTAGGCATTTCTTTGCTCCTGCGGAAGGCCTTTCTTTAGACCGAAACGTTTCGCACAAAACATTCTGAACAAACCGCACATGATGAATCAGGAATCGGGTCTACATATCACGCTTCATTCCGTATTTATTCACAAATCAGTTCCCAAATATATTATATTTATGTAATTTTTTGGGAGCATTGACAGCCTCATCTATTGATACGTTATTATATTTATGTAATTTTTGTGGGAGCATTGACAGCCTCATCTATAGATACGTTATTACATTTATGTAATTTTTTGTGGGAGCATTGACAGCCTCATCTATTGATACGTTATTATAATTTATGTCATTTTATTATGTCCATATTTTTATGAATGAACATAGTTTATCCTTTAAATATCACATGCAACGCATTGTTTATAGATCGCTCAACACTGCGGGGATAACTAATTATAAATGTTCGACGCTTATAAAACTTTGAGTCCGTGCAAATATACTTTAAGACATCTGTTTGATTGAGTTCTATTCCTTGAAATATATTCTATGACAGATATCTAGAACCAAAACACAGTTATTGCGAAATGGAATTCTTCGACTATTTCCTATTTGCCTTCTGGGGTCTAATTGGGTCTAAATGGACAGTGTAATGCTCAAAAGTTTACGGTCACCAAATTCAATCAACCCTAATTTATGGGCCATATATCCATGGGAAATTCTGTCAAGGAAAATTTGTCAGTAATCTACTTTAATTATCGGAGGTAATACTTGTACGAATATGAACAATAATTTATATTCTATTCTAGGTCTCTGTAGGTTAAATGTCCAATTGCTCTGGTGAACAGCCAACTAAATGTAACTTTCGTTGACGTCATAGGTCGAACGCGCTAGTTTTACACACGCTTGCAAACTTGGGCGAGTTTATTTCCACTGATTTAGGGGGCGTAATGAGAAAACAAAAGGTGAGATCTTTCCAATGTCACTCTGTCATTCTTTTCTTGTACTTAGATGAATTGTTAAAAATCTGAAATGAAGACTTTGACTCCTTAAGTTTAAATGGATTGATCTAATGCCAGTTCCCGGATGTGTCAAAATAGTAATGTTCACACATCTGAAACAAATGCCTCTAGTTTTCAACGTTCCTGCCTTAAACTGCCGTGAAAGAACAAGTCTAATTAAGAAATGAATCTTGTCAACTTTTGTTAATTGCTAGATACATTTTCTCAAACTGTGTAGGGCTGCAGTGTAATGTCTTGTGTTCGGAATAAAAAAATACTTGTATTCCACGCTTTTGGCAAAAATGTTGTACTTTCAATTAGGTAAGAAATAGTCATTTTGAAATACGTATTATAACATTCATGTTACACTTTCTTAATTACTGAAACAGTTTTTTTTTTAATAATTGCATTTAGTATTGAAATCAGTATTGAAATCTGTTCGTTCATTGCTTTAATTTCGGTTGAAACCTTGCCTAATCCATAAAATATGATACTGATTTAAAATAAATCATCAATGTCCAGGAAATCATTTAAGTGGAAAAGGCCTAAATTAAAACAGTCCTTTAACGGGCTTACTTCACATATGAAGTTAAAATAGGTTATTACGTTGCTGTAAAGATTTTACGACTATTTAGTGAAAATGAATGATTTAATTGTGATCATTTATTGTATTTACAGGTGTAGTAGCGAAGTACAAATTGAACAGGTACAGAATAAGTGTAAAGCATAAAGAGACACAGGTACTTTACCGAATATATTTTCATTCATAAAAGTACCATATATACAGTTTCACACAGCCATATTGTTAAAACTGTCATAATTAAAAACATATTCAGTAATAGAAAATGGAAAACATATAGCCAACAGCATTTAAAAAGTTAACTTAACGCTGTGAATCGTGAAGCCTTAAATTGCTTATGTATTTTTTAAATATTTTTTTTTAACAGAACGACCAGACAGGTAACATTTATAAAAATATTTTTAGCAGGGAATACAAATAGTTCCTTTATGCATATCGTGACAAGCAACGAAATCGGCATAATTTGAAACGAGCCTTTGGTGTTTCTTTTTTGGCCATGCAAGCTTCACGTTTATCACAGAAGTTGAAACGCATCAGATGAGGAACATGGACAATTCTCAGAAATAGATGCATGTATAATATGTTATGCTATGGATTTGATTGAGTCCTAAGGACTATAATTTATGAAGCAACCTAGCAGATGCCTGAAAAATTATGATTGAGTTCTTGACCTTTGTTTTAACGCTTTGTTCCCGGAAATCAATTCTTGTCTATAGTTCTCGTTTCCAAAACAGTAATTTCTAAATACTTTATAGCAAACGTCTAGCCTGAAATTGACACACCGCATTGAAGTGTGTTTGCTTTCGGATCCGTCTAGTGTTTTTGACACGACAGTTGTGTCATCTTTCTGACGTTGACATGTATCTACTACTTGCTTTTCCGAGAAATTGGTTGTAAATTGTGGATTTACATTTTGAAATTTAATTTGATCACTAGGCTGATAAGATTGATGGGATTCAGTTTCCGAGACCGCCATGAGCAGACGTGTTTAATTCTATAAAATGCCTCGAACGTTGTGCATTCTATGTAAATATGCACAAAGATATCAAAATATAGAAAGTACGCAATAAATTGAGCTATGTTATTAATACTGCATTCTTGATTTCCTTTGGAACAATATTGATTCAACCATAGTGCGATGGCTGGAAAGTGTTGACAATATCGGGAACGATCTTAAATCGCTGATATAATCACAACGAGTTTCATTTATGCAACAAAATAAAATTATTCTGAAACTGTGAATCAGCATAATAATCCAAAAAAGCATTTTTTGTTTCATTTTTTTAAAATTAGTTTTTTTAATGAAGTTAACATTGTTATACGCTTTTTAAAATTGCTGCAATATCGTTGTAAATTCTCGAAATGTTTCCTCAAATTGAGAAGCTTCATAACCTCTCTCTTGTCGTTTTTTAAAGAGAAATATTAATATTACGGTCAAATATGGAATATTCGTCGTTTATTTTTGGGAATTCATGGTTTTGAAAATATGCGTCTTTAATTTTTGCGATGTGCATTTTGGTTGCATGAAGTATTTTACTGCCTAAAGTTACACGATGTTAAATTTTCGCGATTTTTTTTATTGAACCGCTAATGTTGCGAAAATAAAACTACGTGGGATTCTCTCTATATATGGTATGTGTCCACATGTCATTATATTTCCTTGAAATTGTCAAGATTTCATTGAACTCATACAACAACATTTTAAATATATCATAAAACCTTAATCGACCTTCGTTTTTTCCACAAAAGTACTAATTTTATATTAAAATACATTCTTATTGATTGCATCTTTGCGAGGCTAAGTTTGTAAAGCAAATATGAATTGCGTGGGTAACAAAACTAAGGAAGCAATTTATTCACAATATTGACTTTTTCAGTCTTCAAATAACAATCTCTATATACACAATTGATCATGTAATGTCTTGTTGCTAACAGTTTAGAAAGTTAATATAATGAAACGAGGTTGAAGGCATAGAAGCTGTCTGATACATTATCAGCGGGCTTTTTCCCATTACTATAAGCAGAATATTTTATAGATTGGGTTTCATGATATCTGAAAAATTCTCTGACATTTGATTGTCTGGCTTCTCCATATACTAGCAAATCTTCACTCGATTCATATCTGAGAAATGAAAGAAAATTGCATGACTGCGATCGAAACGGCCAATTCCAGGAATTAAGCAGAGAACCTTCCCTGCTGCCTAAGAGTAAATATTTCACACCTCTAGAAGAGCCAGGTTTGGGCGCTTTATAGCCTCCAACCACTCATACAGGCACGTGCACACATTTAACGTTTATTCTGAGGCCTTCCACCTTTTGAGTCAACGTTCCAACATACGGTTTTTTGCATTACACAGTATGGTTGTTTTCGTCTCTCTCTCTGTATATATATATATATATATATATATATATATATATATATATATATATATATATATATATATATATATATATATGCGTGTGTGTGTATGTGCTTCGTATATTGTAAATGTGGGCACCATAAATATGACGTATATTCCAAAATATATTTGGTCACACATTATGCATTGTAATATACACAGCCTTGTTGAAATCATTGCATAACTGTACGGAATCCTGTTGAGAACAATCGCTTCATCATTCCGTCGCTCAAAAACACAACGGAGCGGTGGATCGATGTTGATGATGCGATGGAGCGAGGCCGATGACGCGATGGAACGATGCTGATGTAACGATGGAGCAGTGGCGATGACGCGATGCTCAGTTTATCCCTCCAACGCTCTATCGTCATCGTTCTATCGCGTGTTAAATGCATGTGCATTTCAGTGTGTGCATGCATTTAAAGCGCTATGGAGCGATGTACTGAACATTATGTCATTGCTCCGTCACTATATCGCCATCGCTCCATAGTGTCATCGCTATTGCTCCATTTCGTCATCGCGCCATAGCTCCATCGCGTCATCGACATGGCGTTTTGAACCATGGAGTGATTGGACCCAACAGGATTCCGTATGATTTATCATCATCTTATAGGCACATAAATCGGAGTATTATCACACTGAAGACTCAGATAAATCTTTATTGGCGCTTTGTTTTCATCCTTCCCACTATATTAATGGTTCGCGAATCTAGCTGTTAGTAGATATATAATATAAAGACAACTAAACAACCAAAACCCCTTCTGCGGTACATTTAATATATCTAGGGGTCGTATACCCTACTCACTAAATTGTGTACGGCAGTCACTAGAAAGTGTACAATACCCACTATCTATAAAGTATGTCGTAAATTTAAATTATACCTTTTCATTCTTTCTAAATCCATCAAATTTGTCGTACACCCAAATTATAGCTTAGCGCTTTCTAATCCATGATTAGTAGTGGAGTTTAATGATAGCTTAGGTTTCTAAATCCATCATATCTGTCGTGCAGTTAATTTATAGCTTGACTCTTTCGACAGAAAAAGGAATTACATATTAAATCCATACAATTTGTCGTGTAGTTAATTTATAGCTTGAACCTTTCGACAGAAAAGGGATTTCATTTTGAATCCAAACAAATTTTCGTGTAGTTAACTTATAGCTTGAATCTTTCAACAGAAGAACAGGGATTACATTTTGAATGCATCAAAATTGTACTTGTAGGAAACTTATAGCTTGGCTCTTTCGACAGAAAAGGGATTACATTTTGAATCTTCGAACAGTTGTATGCAAATACATGAACAAAAGATCTATTTCACCAAATCGATTGATATCGGCAAAGAAAGTTTGATATTGCCAATAAATTGCATAATAAATAACCCGAAAGACGTGATTGGGTCAGCTGTTATAGAATATATCACATATCTAATATTAAATCAGTTGCATTGCCAAGTATTACTATGTGGATACGAAAAATCTTGAATTTTTTCTCACTTGTCTAAATTTTCTAATAATGTAACCATACAAATCGCGATGATATATAAGACATACTGGAGCCAGATATTTCTTATTCCGAGTCAATACTCACCAAGAAAGAAAACGATGTTTACTCAAGTAACTACCAACATAATAACGCAATGAGTGATTTCAGAATGTTTGAAGGATAACAATTAAAAGCATCAGCTGCAAAGAAATAGGGTGATTCCAATTAGAAGAATAATCACAGTAGCGTTACGTTCTCTTCGAACACGCACATCTCTTGCCATTGAATATAGGGCGTAGACGATTGCATATATATTATATAGTGCCAAGTTAAGGCAACAGTGTCCGTATCATAAAGCCCCGTAGCATCCACTTACATCATTCGAACTTAAATGTGAAGCCAATGTTTGGAATATTTATTACGAGAACCTTACCTCTTGCTATTTGTCAGTCTGGCTACCTGCATGTCTCTCTCTCTCTTTCTCTCTCTCTCTCTCTCTCTCTCTCTCTCTCTCTCTCTCTCTCTCTCTCTCTCTCTCTCTCTCTCTCTCTCATTTTAGTATATCTTTGTGCAATTTCGCGATAGATACTTAATTCACTGCATCTTATGTAAAATTTCAAGTACTATTTAGTGAGGCATGATACTGCAAATAAATGGAACTGACAGCATAGTATCAAACCCCTAGGTGGAATAAAAATGTACGATCCAATGCAGTACGCTGTGGAAAACATCCTTCATTTGAAACGGGAAATTTCAAAATAAATTTCTATTTTATTTTATACTTTTCATCGATTTTAGATCCTATTTAATATGTACAATTTGCGTGCAGAAACTTCCTATTATTGTTTTAATTTATTCTATTTTTCTGATAAACAAATGAATTGTCTTAATCGATATTCCTAGAAGGCCGTATCTTATCCATGTTTAAAATGTTGGTTGGAAATGGTTCGCATAAAGAAAGCGATGAATTATTTGTCGACATTTCCCTTTCCGACTGTCTATCTGTCAGTCGAGACATCAGTGTGTCTTTACTTTTTCTGTGTTTGTCTACCTGTGTATTTAAGTACAGACAACTGCGGTATACAATTTACCAACAAATTATTCGCTTGTTATTGTGTGTACTTCGGTTTGTTAAGAGCAACAATAAAAGAGAGAGATTTGGAAATAGCTTGCTTTAGTCAACCTAAGAAGTGGAGTATCATGAAGGAGGTATATTTTCCGCAGCATTGAGTAGTGTTTACCATAAAAACAGATCCTATTCCATAGCATTGAGTAGTGTTTACCATAAAAACAGATCCTATTCCATGCAAAGGATTCGTTTTATGAATCGCCTTGTGTAGCTCATATCCTATGGACACAGCCTGGGTCATATGAGTCTTTTGTAATACTTATATTCTCCTTGCTGGCGTCGACATTACTTTGTTTTTCTTACCATTTCATCATCATCATCATCATCATCATCATCATCATCATCTTCTTCTTCTTCTTCTTCTTCTTCTTCTTCTTCTTTCTTTCTTTTGTTGTTTCTCATTGTTAGTTGATATGGATCTACACCAAATATTTGTTGTTGTTTAATTCGGTATTACTCCTGGATGTTTCTTTTTCATTTCGGCAGATGTCGGAGTGCACTTATATAACAGAAAACCGATGCCTATTTTGGATTTTGATGCAATTTATAAATCACAATTTGCATATACAGTTGATACAAGGATAAAACTAGCATAGCTTTCATTTGATTTTTCAACATGTAAACAAACGGTTACTGATGAGAAAATATAAAAATATCATTTGTTGTATTAACTTTCTGACTAACATCGTCACAAGCCACGGGCAATAATCCGCTACGTTCCTTTACCACCAGTGGCCGCCTGTGTGGAGATTTCCTCATTTTTCATTCATATGCATAACGCTACTTAACCAGTCAATGCGGGGGCGAGTAAATTTTCTCGTCATTGTGACACAACATGACCGTTCATGCTGTTTGAATGAGCCAGTCAAAGTTTCTCTTCCACGCACACTCACTTATCAATAGACAAAACGCGCACTGTCATTGATGTGTAAGAGACTGTTACATTGTGTTGTTGATGACGTATATGGGTTTATGCGTACTGTCGAAAAACGAGGAAATCTCAGTACAGGCAGCCACGCGTGATAAAGGGGCGTAGTGGATTACGATTTGTTGCGTAGTTTCTTGCGACGATGGCAGACTCCTGTCATAATTTTTTATTGTCGTAGATTATGATCAGTCATAATGTCTGATGATTGGGTAAACAATTATTTTTGTAACTTTATGAATCAATTGCAACGTCACGTGGTTTAATAGTAGTGTAGATACTACCAGTTTGGACCATAGTGGAATTTAATACAAGTACACTTCTTTTTTTGTGTAAACGAATAGATAAATAAATGCATCGAGAATGCTTTATCGCTTTCAAACATATCGATTTTAGGAAGACAACGGAAAACAAGGAGGAGATTGAAAACGGCAGAACTGTGCCGAAAGTGAAAACGGCAGAACTGTGCCAAAGGTGTGAAAAAGTTACACGGACACGGAGAGACCTGCACACGTGCAAAGCACGGCCTCTGCGAAGCAGAACTTCGAATCCAATATATAGAAAAGGAACAATGTTAAATAAATGTGTACTGGTTGCTTTCTGGTTGATGCATTCGTACCACTGACAAGCATTGTTGAGAGAACTCTAAATTTTAAGAGTTTCTGTCATGCAATTAACTTACTAATGAAAAATAGACTTATCAATACTGTTCAAACATTTCTCAATGATGAAGTTTGCTATTTTAAATTATTCAGTTTTGTCATGTGTCCTTGTATCTTTTTCCTCAAAGGAAACTTGGCATGTTTGATCTATTTTTCTCTGGCAATCGAGTGTATCGTGCTTGAACAACGAAAGCATTAACTTTGTTGTCGCTCTGGATCCGAGAAAGGAAATTATGAACATTGAATGAAATGATTAATGTCAAAATCATCATCACCAACACCTTCATGCTTTGCAAATTTTAGACTCGTATTCTTCTTTACTTTGTTGTTATTGTTTGGGGGGTTTTTTGTCATCGTGTCAGGCGGCTTTTTGTGTGTAAGTCCTACATTAAACCATCTTCATTTTGGAGTCTTTCGAATTTCCTAGGGCTATTCTATTTGCGTTCACATTGTAACTCTGGGTCATATGAATTATCGTTTTTCCACGTGTGCCAGGCGACTGTCAAACATGAACACCACACAAAACTAGTTCCTTCTTGGAGTCTTTCTGACATCCCAGGTCGCATTATGCGTTCACATAGCAGCTTTCACACAAATACCTTGAATTTTGAGTGCACACCTAAAACCCTTTGTTAATGGCGGAGCTTAGTTTCATTTTGATGGCAACGGGTGTTTTAATGTTGATCTGCTTTATATAATCTAGTATATGCTATAAAAACAAAGTCGTTATCAACTATATAAAAATAGATCTTCACCTCTGGCAAGAATAGAGCCGCAGGTCTCGCGATCTGTAAATCCGCACGATACGCCTGGACCAATCGGGTTTAGTTGCAAATAAACGTATCAAATAAATGATATACGCTTTCCTTGTGTACTGAGATGTGGTGTTCGCTGCACCACGCTCAAGGCAAAGCAAATGTTCTAGTAATTGTATCTTCGGTACAAGTGCTCAGCATATTCATTCTCCTTAATTAGATTTGCTGAGTTTATAATCTCCATTCATTTTAGTAAAATTTCAAATAACATGATAGTAAAGTTACGCGAGTAAATATAGATTTTTGTTAGATAATACCCATCTAGTCGTACTGTGCCAGTGAACACTGATTTTTATTATGAAATATCCCCATATTCCTAACGTGCAAGCTAAAATTGATTTTTTATTTTTGTGTTGTTATATACATATACGGGTGGGTTGGTATGCTGTAGAGTCGAAATCTCAAGATTAGGCGACATTAAACCATTGCTAGCTTCCAGCACTACAGTACGCCAACCCGAAAATCTGTTTGATTAAAATAAGCAGGATAAATCAAGGCAGCGAATGGGTTTGCCCTACTGAGGAAGAGATGCAACCTAAATGTCCGCTTGAACCCATTGTTGAACAAAGAGAGCAAATTAAAGTACCAGAGGATTTTGAGGTGCGAACAATAGACACTAACAACCCGTTTAATTTAAAGGTAAGAGAAGCTGAAACAATAATTGAAGCATACCACTAAAGACTTCAAAGTGGAGAGCTTCCACCTGCAGTGAAATGATTATAAACTACACACGTGGAACGAGAATTGAGTGATGACGTAAATGATATAAAAAATTCAATCTATGCAGTTATATATAGTACTGTATGAAAAACAGATTGCATAGTTTAATAGACATCAGCAACAACAAAAAAATATATAGATAAAACCACAAAGATTAAATAGTAAGAACAGCTGGAATGTGTTGAAGGCATAACAATTCAAGTGCTTGGAAATCTAACAGAGTTGGAGAGAGTTATCATAGAAAATATTGAAAGGTTACCGTTAGAAAGCATACAAGATATTGTAGTTTGACATTTAACACATTTGGAGAGATTGTTTTCATATAGAATATTAAAATGATTTGGGAATAGTTAGAGAAAAATTACCATCAGATGATAGATTGAAAAGATTTCTTAGAGAAAGATTTAACAATTACTGCTATAACGACAGCTATAGCAATGACTATATTAACAATGACTGTCATCAACAAATTAGCAAAACATTTTGTTTTTCCTATCGGTGCTCCATCTCATGATCCCATTTTATCTGCTCCTACGCCACATTTACTCCACCTCCTCCTACTCCAAGCGAATACTATTTTAAAAATAAAATTGGGTTAAACCATGTAGACAATTATTTGAGTTAGCGAAAAAGGTAGCAATATTAATACCTTGTATTCGTGGTAGTCTGATAAGTTGCTGGTTTAAGAATGCTGACCAGATTGTTTCCTTTCTATCCGATCACGTCATATTACTTGTTTTGGAATTAGCGGGTTTGTCATTTGAATTTTGGTCAAAGGTTTAAACGAAGCAACGAGCATAAATTAGCAAATTTTACGATTCTGTACCAATTTTCATTCCCATGTCACTCGGTAATATAAAGACTTCGCCACAAACAGCATAGCCTAATCTCAGTTTTGAATAAATTACGTGTTGTTGCAATTTTACCATGATGTTCGTCATTGATGTCGTAATCATTCTGTCCTAAAATTAATACGCCATTAACTTTGGAACAGTGTCTGATACTGTCACAACAGACTGAATTATAGATGTTCTGGTTTGTACATGTGCAGTTAATATAGAGATCACATTTGACCGTATCCTTTGATTGAATGAAACTAAAACTCATCTGTTCATCCGTTGCTATTTTACACAAAGATTTAAGTACAGCGAGTAGGGTCATCTATGTCTGTCACGGAATTCATTTCATCAGTCAACAATGTTCTCCAATGTAAACCAATATCTGTTCCATAGTAATATATGAAACTTTGTATACTGATTTGAACACGCCTGGTATTGTTTGCCTATTTAATAATGATGTCATCTAGACTGCTAAGTTTAGTTGATTCTGTAAAAATCTCATGTCACATTGTGCTCTGTATCGTTTCATAGAATCATCATTGTCAAACTTTAAGGTGAAGTTAGGAAACGTGTTTAATGACTTTTTCTGTTGCATTTGTAACAATTTAAAAATGACTGTGTCTCAAATACAGATTGTACCAATTATGTATGTACTTTATTTTCAAATACTGTTAGATTTCAAATGAAAGTTCAGGAGAAAAAAATCGCGCCTAAGGTGTACAGTAGTGTGTTGTTCTGTGCACATGCTCTGCCGTTCCACACTAACACTTATATCTTCATAATGTATGTATCTATACACTATTAAAGGTGTACTGGATTTTACTTTATCCACGTGGTGCAGAAGCTTCTTCCATATCAACATATTTTGGGCAATTGTGTGGTAACTTTTTGTGATTTAAGTTTTTTATAGACGTGTTAAAACTTAGGAGGACTGATTAAAAAACGTTCAACCACTTGTCCATTGTTAAAGAAAATTCACTTGTCCTTCGTACATTTTCACTTGTCCCAAAATTTAAATCGCTTGATGAGATGTATGCATTTTAACCCATATAAAAAGAAATAATGGTCAACATATTTATTTCTTCAAAGCGCTTAACTTTATATTTTTTTTGCTTCTTATATACTCTATATGTTGCTCCGATACGGTAGCATCGGTAATTCCATCAGCAGGAATGGAAAGGAATTTACTCGAATTCAGTCTCTCCCTAACTTCTTCTCTGAAGACTTGATCAATTGACAGAACAAAGTCTCTTTTTGTAATTAGCACTAAGTTTAACACTGTTTTCTCCTGGAGTGTACACAGCATTTTTACATCAGAAAATGGTTTTCGAAATTGGGCTAGGGTGTAGGCTGTGTTAAAGAGAGTTCATTTTTTATCTACGTTTAAAATGGCCTTTCCTATTGGAGTGTCAGCAACTATTACTTCAAGGATTTTCTGCACATGCTGGCTAGTGTCATGCATCAGTTGTGCTGCACAGGCTGTATGAGGTCCAAAATTTTCATGGGACTTGCTTGAATAAATCCCGAATTTGTTAATTCCATTGGCAAATAATCTGTTTAAATCTCCAACTTGTGCCAGTTTGGGACATTATCCGCAATATCTGCAAAACATCTTTCCTTTAGAGTCAGTGAAATCAAGCCATTTATAATTATCCACCCAATGTGGCTGAACATTTTTCTGTCTCTTAGTTGTGTCATATTTTTGACATTTTGTGCTGCCATAGAGTCTGGCTTATATCTCTTTGGAGAAATATTTGCCTCAGACTCAGTTGCAGTCGTACGTTTTATACGTACACTTTCACGTTAATTGTCCTTGTCTGAATCTTCCTTGTGACCTTCCTTGCGAAAATAACATCGTGAACTCATTTTAGCCAAATAGTAAAGATCACCTCATTTGACAACTATTTCTACTAAAGTGATCATACCATACATTTTGTCGATTAAATGCAAACACAGACCGCTCCTTAATGAGCATAATTGCTTCGCTGCAAACTTAATATCGCACGTTGAAGTTAATCCTCTGTATAATCAATTTTTTAAACAAATTAAAGACTCATTACTTATGTCGGTAAAGTGCTTTTCATTAAGTTCATTGCACTGATTTGGCGGATTGAAATCAAAGATTGTTCCGCTAGTGAGTATCTGGGTTGAGTAAACACAATATAATACGGTCGTTTAAACACTGCTAATTAATCATACCGGATCTTGTTTTGTTTGGAATGTTTGGATTTGCTGATAATTTGGTCGCTAAGCCCAATACGAAGCCAATCCGTGATAGAACTCGCGCACATGCGACATTTATCAATGGCCACTTACTGTAGTGTCACAGGATATGAATGAATAAATGAAGAGAGATAGATTCAGATATTCGGTATGCCCAGAGGGTATGAATTGCCAGATAATGTAGATAAGTGATTAAAGAATGAAAATTAGTGCTTACTTGACTGTTTTAAAATAGAAAAATGCACTTGTTCTAGACTAGCGCCTTGGAAAATGTTACTTATCCGACTTCAAAAATGAATAGTCCGAGATTTGGGGCTATGGGATTTGATCAGCCCTGCATAGTAAACATTTAGTCCAGGAAAAATGCATAGCTGATCGTGTAATTGCTATAATATCTCCGTATAACATTTGAAAAAGTTTAAATGTTCCCATGATGCATCAATATTTATGGGATGTTCATCACCCCCTTTTTTGGTTCAAAATTTCATAAACTCACTTGAATCTTTCACATTGTTTCTTTGTTCTGCCTTTTCAGATGCACTTGGAATGAACTTCATATTTTTCTAATGGTATCTCTTCACATTTCTTCTTTGATGTTAACTTTTACCCTGCTATGACGTTGTCTACATTGTAGATGGCTTATCACGTTTGTCGTGTACACCATTGTGTTATTAACCTGTGATGTTTTTGGATGTACATTTTTGACCTTTGGTGTTTCACCTATCAGACAGGCTTTAAGTTCTCCCTTTTCTATTGCTCCGCTTGTTCTACATATGTTACAGTTTAGAAACTCGTTGTCTTTCAAAACCTCAACATTGTCATGCTCCTGAATGCTTCTATGTACGTATTGTTATCCAGTCACAGGGAGGTGCCATATACGATGCTTTAGAAGTAATCTTCATAAAGCGAAAACCTGAAAAGTGACTATTTGATGAGGGAGAAGCGTTTTACAACAGGAAAGTGAAGGATTTGCTGGAAGAAAACACATCGAATATTTTTTAACTTACTCAGACAAAAAGGCGTATGTAGTGGAAAGGGTTAGCAGAACCCTAAAGACTTAAATGTGGAAGTATTTCTCTCAAAATTAAAAACAAAATGGTTTGACAGTTTATCAAATTTAATTGAATGATACAATAACACTCATGATAGATCAATTGACATGATATTGGTTGAAGCAAGCAGGGAAGAAAATAGATCAAAATTATGGACAAACTATACCGAAAAACATATACATTTGGAATGTTTAAATTCATAATAGGCGAAACAATTTTTTAGAAGGCAACCTTCCTAACTTTGATGAGGAAATATTACAAATCAGGCAAGTTTCTTTAATTGATCCATTCGTAAACAAAGTGAGAAACTTAAAGGGAGAGTATACAGTGGGCATGTGTTAAGAACAAGAGTTATCTCTATACGAAAAACATGATTACATACACAAAGCTGAAGAGATTTTGAAGTTCAAAAGAAGGAATGGCAATATGTATGTACTAGTGAAATGGAAAGGATATTATAAATTGTTTAACAGTTGAGAAAAACCAGCTGAAAATAATATATTATTAAATACATACTGTACCAAATGCACAATTCTCCATTTTGTTTCACATTTTCAACCAACAATATTTTAAAAAAGACATTTATCAGTGTCAAAATGTATTTGTATCCATCGTTGTATTATGCAAATCCTCGCGTGTCAGCAATGTCTGGCTGCTACTTAACAGCAACGTGGCATATACATTATTTTGTTGTGAAATCTTTTTGTCGATATTTTGCGTAATGTGTAAGTAGATTGTTCATTTAACCATTCTTTCAATTCAGCTAATTTTATTTTATTTTATTTTATTGTTTTTACGTTCAATTTTTTCTAACATTCTAATTCTGCTCAATGTTATTTTGTAAGTAACTGGACTTTCAGAATCATAGTAAAAACTGTTTTGAACACTGTTTTTCTGGGTCATTCAAAACAAGTAAAAACATCTAGAGAATATTGTATGCTTTACAAAGTGTCTTTAGGTGTTATCAACAAGTCAACAAGACGACGTCTAAGTCGATACTTTCCTTTTCAGCAATTTGCAACGTTTCTTCAATCCTTTCAGACATATTAATGATTTTGAGATTTGTGTCAAATATTGCCATTGATATGGATGAATCTAAAACGGATTTAGATCTGTAAAGCAGTACCTTTTCTAATGTAGTGCATAATAGCATTTGATGTTGTAAAAAAAAATTACAAAAATAAATAATTACTTAAATATGCTCTATGTTATTTTTTATGTTGAACTCGTGAAATATTTCTATCAACTCTCTGAATACAGTTGAATACTATGTAATGTAGCTTTGTGTCTTTATATATGATATGAACAAATTTCAAATTTGCCTTAATGATCTGACTTGTCTAGTGGTTTTTAATGTATATTGTTAATTGTGATACACAAAAATACGAGTGATACACAGTTTTAATTTAAAACTGTGAAACACAAAACTATGAGTCGTCTAGTAATGCTGAATGATTTTCGAAACGCCCAAATCCACCATCGTGCTGGTCTATTGATCTTTACTTTTTTTAGTTTTTCAACTGCTATTTTGTAATGTGCTCCCTCTTCGCGACGAATACAACTCTACCATCATTAAGGTCTACTCTTCAGTTCCATATGTTGTCGACTTTTGGATTATAGCTGTACCTAATTTTTTGTTTTTGTTTCTATTTTTTTAATCATTTTTTTTTTTTCATTCACGAAGCCTAGTGTCTCCTTAGAGCCTATGATATCTAGAAAGACAGGTTAATCTCTTGTCTCTTGGGGATACTTCTATACTCTTGTGCGCATTTTAAACTTCCATAGTTCGGTCAACTTTACAGTCTGTTTGGACTATTAATTAAGCAAATATAGTGTTTAAGCTTTCATCTTGAAATCTATTTCACAATAATTCACTGAAGTTACTTTTAGTAATATACTGCTGAGAATTCTGTTTAGATCATTGAAATTTGCATATTGATGAAACCTAATGAGTGGATGAATTTATAGTATCATACATCTCCATATCTAGTATCAGTCACTGTGACCTACTGTTTTCCTGCATTCTTGCATTATGATCACATGTTTCTGATTTGTATCAATATTTAAGCACAACTATATTGACACTTGATATATGCATGCATCCAGAGTGGAAACAAAATTCAGTTTCTCGTCCATAGGACTTTTGAGTTATGTTCACATATAGCTGCATCTATACTTGACATTCACAGGGCAACGTTTTTTGAATGGTTCAGAAGCATGTAACCTGATTGCTAAAACGTTTAAATTGCCCAAGATCGTTAATATTTTCCCATTACCATCTTACTTGGTAAATGGTAAATGAACTGTATCAAGGCAACTTTGAAACAACAATATAAAACCATGTGTCAGGGCTCCATCCTTCTTTCACTTCATCAATTTTGTGTCTATATGTTTGTGCTCACAATACAAATACCTTAGTAACACTCAAAGTTTATTTTCACTGTTTGCGAATTGAGGGTGTCATCGAGAACATTCTTCTAAACCAGTATAGAAATTTCGAAATCATCTGCACATCAGCCGTTTTGTTTATATTATATACAGTGCCCACCGATATTCACTTTAGGAACAGGTCAAGGTTGACAAAACATCCTACTTGTCATGACTTTTGCCAAAAGAACTACAGGGGAGCAGTCTACATTAGAGTTGCGCAATGATACGACGTTATAGTCTTCGCATGACGACATTTGTTCAGATTGACCAATGAAAATCGATTGTTTCATTTAGTATTGCTATAGTATGTAGCCTTGTGACAGTGACAGGATACATGAGTTAAACGGGTGGATATTCGGATTTTCGACCAATGGACACAAGTATTACATATATGAGGTCAAATGTCAAGAGTGACGGTGTTTCATCTATCTGTGAAACAGACTGTAACCATTGAAAGGATAATCAAAACCAATATCTGGACCTAAAACACCGAGTTCGGAAAAAAAAACCCAACAGATTTTGGATTTCTCATCAGCGTTGAAAGGCTGTCCAATAACATTAAACCTAATTGATGTAGATAATAATCAGATGTTTATGGTCAACGATTTAGACAGCAACTCATTTGTGGGAAATGTTTCTATGAAACATTCTGTCAAGGACAATTTGTCAGTAGTTTGGGTTGTTATTTAAGGGAAATAATTAACCGAATTTACCGAATATGGCCTACAAACTTTAACAAGGCTCGGTCTCCGTATAATTTTTCTGATTGCATTCGTTTTCCGTCTTGTAAATTTGACCATAATTGTACTCGAATCGAAGACAATTTTCCTTGATATCAGGATGTAAGCCTCTAGCTGTCAAGAATCAAGGCATCTTGACAAATCAAGAAATTGCAGATTACAGATTTGGTACATAAATACATAGAAAGATATATATATATATATATATATATATATATATATATATATATATATATATATATATATATATATATATATATATATATATATATATATACACACACACACCATTAAACCAGCCTAATTCTAATGGATCATCATACATACATACATGGATAGGTAGGTTTGTTCTAATTTCTGAACAGAAAATTCAAAATTTCTTCGAGAAACAGAAATATATGGAATCAACTGAATGTGACTGAAATATGTTGCTCTTATCTTATTGTGATTATTTTGACGTGTTTCATGAAACATCGATCTTAAATCAGACTTGTTGTTGAAGGTAGTCTTACTTTCCTATAGAACTGTAGAAAACAAGGAAGTGTATGATAATTATTGACAAATAGCGCTTTGATATTCAATAAATGCCCCAGTAAAAAAAAGGTCTCAGTAACAACATTTGTTTTAACAACTGTGCTGCGGGTAGATTACTTCAAAAAAGTTGTCAACAAATCATCATACTCGGTGATGTAATTGTGTTTTTCATATATATACATACAAAGGAACCTCGTTAATCCGGACACCTTCGTTTTCAGTGGAAATTTCCGGAATAATGAGTTTTCCTGATAATTGAATCATGCACAATTTTTTAACGATGTCATCATACCATATATATGTACTGTACATGTACATGTACATGTATTTGTTATCTGTAAACGTACTGTATCTTCAATAATGTTTGAAATAAATTAATTAATGCATCTACTGTCTTGTGATTATTTCACTTTATTATAACTTGCACTCGTACATACACGTAAATATAAGTTTAAACAATTAACACATCGAACACATCACACTATGTACATGTATGTACTGTACATACATTTATTGTATCAAGTTCCTTTTGGTTGATTTTCTTTGTGCTGGCAAATCTTCCTTTTTATGCTGGCTGGTATCTCTGTTTGTCAACGCTTGCTTGATGGTGACGCCATACTAATGTAAAAAGTACAACAAATACAAATTGATATCTCGCAGTTAAATGCGTTATTGTAAACTAATAAAATGCAGTCATTTGTATAAGTCGTATTTTACAACTGTTATAGCTGCTAATGAGCCAATAATTGACGTCGCTTTGTATTTTGAAATGAAACCCTATACTGTCCACAGTTTAAATATATCAACTTTATTTGTACAGCCATCGACAAACTGTGATTGTTACATACATTTGGTAAACAACAAAGAGACTTAATGACACACTTAATTTATTAACCATATGTTATGTCAAAAATGTTATTTAATTATTAACACCCCTTTCGGCGACTAGCAAAAACAGACATTGTTTTTACAATCGCTAGTTACAATACGGTCACGCTATTTTAAGTTTTTCCCCACACATGATCATGTGATCAGTTTATAACTTTAAAGTGCCACTAGAATTTAACCAATCAAAGATTGATACATTGGCAAACCTCCAGATTTGCGTAGGTGAATCTGTGTTATCCGACTGACTGTATTATCATATACGATTCTTTAAATTTTCTTATTTTTAAACTGATTATTTTTCCGGATTATCGAGGCAAGTTTTATAGTAATTTTACACTTTGGTCCCAGATTTTGATTTCCGGATCCGGAACGCGGATTTCTTGATTAATGGAGCAAATTAATGTTTAGGAATTCCGTTCCCGTTGAACTATTGCGAGATTTCCGGATAAACGAAGTTCGGATTAACGAGGTTCATATATATATATATATATATATATATATATATATATATATATATATATATATATATATATATATATATATATATACAGTTTTTGCAATCTTTCTAATGTTGATTTGGTGATTAAAATAGACTTTAGAAGTTTATACTATGACTATGATTCCAGTGCAATTTATACAAAATTGTATTTCACTTCGATCGATATAGAAAAGTACAGGTCTCTGCCGTATATACATTATACAGAGATAGAGAAGCACAGGTCTCTGCCATACATACATTATACAGAGATAGAGAAGTATAGGTCTCTGCCATATATACATTATACAGAGATAGAGAAGTATAGATCTCTGCGATATATACATTATACAGATATAGATAAGTATAGATCTATGCCATATATATACATTATACAGAGATAGTGAACTATAGATCTCTGCCATATATACATTATACAGATATAGATAAGTATATAAGTATAGATCTCTGCCATATATATATATATATATATATATATATATATATATATATATATATATATTATACAGAGATAGAGAAGTACAGGTCTCTGTCATTTATACATTATACAGAGATTGAGAAGTACATATCTCTGCCATATATATATATATATATATATATATATATATATATATATATATATATATATATATTACACAGAGATAGAGAAGTATAGATCTCTGCCATATATATACATTACACAGAGATAGAGAAGTACAGGTTTCTGCAATATATACATTATACAGAGATAGAGAAGTATAGATCTCTGCCATATATATATATATATATATATATATATATATATATATATATATATATATATATATTACACAGAGATAGAGAAGTATAGGTCTCTGCCATATATATATATATATATATATATATATATATATATATATATATATATATATATTACACAGAGATAGAGAAGAATGAATATCTGCCATATATATATGTATATTACACAGAGATAGAGAAGTATAGATCTCTACCATATATTATACAGAGATAGAGAAGTATAGGTCTCTGTGATATATATATATTTCTATATATATATATATATATATATATATATATATATATATATATATTATACAGAGATAGAGAAGTATAGATCTCTGCCATATATACGTTATACAGAGATAGAGAAGTATAGATCTCTGCCATATATACGTTATACAGAGATAGAGAAGTACATATCTCTGCCATATATATATATATATATATATATATATATATATATATATATATATATATATATATATATATATATATATATATATATATTATACAGAGATAGAGAAGTACAGATCTGTGCCATATAGACATTATACAGAGATAGAGAAGTATAGATCTCTGCCATATATACGTTATACAAAGATAGAGAAGTACAGGTCTTTGTCATATATACATTATACAGAGATAGAGAAGTATAGATCTCTGCCATATATACATTATACAATATAAGGAATTGTGTTAATCGAGTACGAATGCCGTACCATTGTGACCTGAACACAAAACTTAAGCAGACGTGCGGACATACGGACATGGATAACGCTTAATGTCCCTTCCAAATTTGTGGTGGGACATAACAAGGTTATATATTATGTATTAAAGTAAATGTTCATTAAACGTTTTAAAAAATTACATGTTTCAGAATTGATGTGAATCCTTCTCCTGTTTCAAAATACAAATTTTCATTAACACCATGATACATTACAAAATCTCATAATAATAATTTACAACCATTCACTGATGTTATTTTTTTCTATTATAAAAGATAAATAAACAATAAAAACAACATATGAGTGAATGGTTGTAAAATATTTGTTTCACAATTTAAAAGTAGCAATCATGTTGTGTTATATGACAGCACAGTGTTTTACATAGGAGTTTATCTTTGCACAAAGAAATTACATCATATTCAATGAGATGTAAATTTGTATGTAATTAAAGTAAATAAAATGGAAACTAATCGTACTAGCTTTACAGGCCAATAGCAAAGACCGATTCCGCATTTCGTGGAATTCCAAGGTCGTAGTTGCGATAAAACTGCACCATAAATCTTAGGAAACTTGCATGTAATGGAAAGAGAAAGGTTTTCTTCATTATTGGCTGGTCAGGTCTGCGTGAAAAATGTAAATCTTCAACAGGATAATGTAAAGTTTCTTTTCTGGTGAATGATATATATATAGTTTTCAGAATACTGCGCTGTGGAAATAAAGTAAATTTCCATTAAAATATAGATTCATGATACAATTGGTTTCTTCTAGTGTGCAAATTAGTTTTTCATCTTGTTGATCTCGTCTACCACTCTAAAATTCGAGATATAAATGTTAATTTTAGATCATTAATTTATTCTGTTCTGGAACTTCTAGTCTGGGGAGAGACAAACACACCATGCAGGTTTCAAATTAGTTGTTGGCATTATGTACCATGGTTTGTTCCACAATTCAATAGTTTTCTATCGCTTTTTATTTCTGTATAGTAATTTCGAAATATTGTTATACTAAGGTCTAGCCTAAATCACGCTGTGCAGTTGCTGCCTACCGCATTGCACATCTGTGATAAAGTCTGTGCTGCGTCATTTACGAGTTTGGTTCTTGTTTTTACTCAATGCAGTTCCGAGAAATTAATTCAAAAGGTTCGTTCCTGGTGAAGTGTATTTTATTCATTTTGTTGATACGTTTGATGTGTTTCAGTATGTCAGACCACATTGAAAAGACTTGCTTATTTTATGGCCGCTGTGAACTTTTAGTATTCTGTATCAGAACAATATCGATATTAAAATACAGAGTGTAGAAGTAGTCTTCATCAGAAAAATATCGACATTAAAATACAGAGTGTAGAAGTAGTCTTCATCAGAAAAATATCGACATTAAAATACAGAGTGTAGAAGTAGTCTTCATCAGAAAAATATCGACATTAAAATACAGAGTGTAGAAGTGGTCTTCATTTTTAAAATATCGATATTAAAATACAGAGTGTGGAAATGGTCTTCGTCAGAAATATATCGACATTAAAATACAGAGTGTAGAAGTGGTCTTCATCAGAAAAATATCGACATTAAAATACAGAGTGCAGAATTAGTCTTCTTCAGAAAAATATCGACATTAAAATACAGCGCGTAGAAGTAGTCTTCATCAGATTAATATCGACATTAAATAACAGTGTAGAAGTAGTCTTCATCAGAAAAATATTGATATTAAAATACAGAGCGTAGAAGTAGTCTTCATCAGAAAAATATCGACATTAAATAACAGAGTGTAGAAGCAGTCTTCATCAGAAAAATATCGACATTAAAAAACAGAGTGTAGAAGCGGTCTTCATCAGAACAATATTGACATTAAAAAACAGAGTGTAGAAGCGGTCTTCATCAGAAAGATTAAAATACAGAGTGTAAAAGTAGTCTTCATAAGAAAAATATCGACATTAAAAAACAAAGTGTAAAAGCGGTCTTCATCAGAAAAATATCAACATTAAAATACAGAGTGTAGAAGTAGTCTTCATCAGAAAAATATCGATATTAAAATACAGAGTGCAGAAGTAGTCAATAGCAGAACAATATCGACATGAAAATACAGAGTGCAGAAGTAGTCATTATCAGAAAAATATCGACATGAAAATACAGAGTGCAATCGATATTTAAGCATTGATTTGCTTTGTTATGATCATAAGTGTCACAAATTTGCGTGGTGTACGTTTAGCCTTTCATGCACTGTCCATTAAATATGCACAAACGTTTTACCATTTGAACTAAAATGTGTGGATAGGAATGGGGCGACGTAAAATGCATGCATTTACTTCTTTTCCCCTCCATCCCTTTATTTTAGAAGATAATTTTGTCAAGAAGGGTCAATTTTGAGGAAAATTATAAAAAAAAAACAAAAACAAACACCATCTCGGTTTATACATATTGTAACCAACATTGACATGATATAATAACTGTTTTTATCCTGATCAGTAGCCTAGACGCGCTGGTCTAGAAGGGTACGGGTTAAGTTCTCTGATCGATAATTAAATTATGGAAACATCCTCCAATCAGTCAATAGATACACTTAAAATTTCGAGTGTCAAGAAATGCAGTTATATTGGACGTGGGAACTAACGAATGATGCGAACTTCAACCGTCTTTTTTCGGTTAAGGTCAGAATCGCCACTAATAAATCCTTGACGTGGCACTTCTGATGAAAGAATTACTCGGCCATCAGACGCGTGTTTGGAAACTATTCACTTAAGCCTTTTGTAATAGTTACATCATGATAGAAAATTTATTAAAAGGTCAAGAAAGCGGAGGAGCGTAACGGAGACTATTTTTAATCCTGAATAATTTTTGTTTCAATATATGTTTATTACCTTAATAAAGTTTTAACTTTCAAAACAAGTAATCGACAAATAATGGAAATACTGTTTATTTGGATACTATAGTAACAGGGGACGTAATTAAGTAAAAACAAAATTAGCTCACGCGCCAGCATCTCGATAGTTACGATTTGCGCGCATTGTAGAATATGGAAAACAATTTACATCCCGGCGGAATGAGTGAACTCTTCACAAATTTCTTTGAAAATATTGATGGTAACTAGCAACAAGATGTTGGCCCATCACAGCTTCTGCAAATCCCAGCACAAACTTTATTTCATAGTTTTCCATCTTCCTGATTAGCCCCGCCTGCTAAATTTGCCGAAAGTCATGCGCAACCAGTTCTTGTAAAGACGCGCCAAAACAAATAGTGGACTGTTAGACTTTGGAGCCAGTGATTCGTTCATATAAATACCCCACCCAAAACGTGGAATGAGAAAAAAATACAGGTATATGCCGTTAGACCTAGGATATATGGATAAAAATCAACTGAACTTATGGCTGAAAAGATTGATTGTAGAAAATAGTAGGATGGATGGCCCATCCCTACATTTTGACACATTTTTCCTCTTCTATTCAGCAATATTTGAATTCAACGAGCCAGATAGAAATCTTTTCAAATAATATGATTATTCCTTTAATGGTTTATGACGAAAAAACAAACAAACAAATAAAACACACTGGACACTAGCAAGAAGGAATAAACAGCACATGGGGTGGGTATTGTGAAACTAAAATCTTAAAATCCGATCCTGTCACTCTGGTCGCCGAGTCCGCGTTGTGGGAGAACGGTGTTTTTTCATTGTAAACGGCCGAATTGCTGTCTAATGATGTATTTGTTTTAAAGAAATTACAATGGAAAACAAATTGAAATTTGAATCGATAATTCATATGGCGGCATTCGATATTTGAAATACACAGCTCAAATTACTCAAAACGCCCAAGAAAGTTTGAAGTATGGATGCAAATCAGGTCCAGGTAATAACATATAACCAACATACCGACAACCCACGATGACTAATGAGACTTTATGAAATGTATCTTTCTTTAATACCAAGAAAGTGTTCTTTTTACAGAAAACATTTACTTTCAAATGGTGACGAGGAAAATCCACGATTTATTGTCACTACTATTTCCCTGAACCAAATGAGCAAAGTGCGCAAACGTTTACAGTGATGCAGAAATTGACATACGGGATACAAATATAAGTAACCAGGTAGAGTCACGTGTTGCAAAACCCTCTACAATGAGGGATTCAACAACAATGCAAGATCTAGCCGCAGTGGACATCGAAGCAATTCAATACCAGCTTATCTGAGTGAGCAATTTAACACACTGAAGGATATAAGTAACACCCTTGCATACCAGAACCCCAAAATACACAATTATACCAAAGACAGAGACTCCCGATTTGACACAAACAGCGGAATCAGCAGCTGTTGTTTTTGACGATGTATCGAAACTGGCAATCTGTGATGAGCAAACACTGATATTAAATTTTCCTCTAATTGTGGAAAATATCGTTATCTGGACAAATCGATACCAATTTAAGATATATTTGTAAACATCAGTCTGTCATTGGACTAAAAAATTCCTTGGTCTGGTGAGTTTTTGTTGTGAATTATTTTTCTTTCTCAGCCACATACGTGTGGTCGTACTTCCTGGGAAAACTGGATTACAGCCCCTTAATTGATTAGCTCACTAACATATTCAACTGTCGTCCTATAAACATCATTCTAGTGATCTATTTGCATAAGTTATGTCAGCTAGGCATGTTTTTCATTTGGCCAATGACATATTAATATATTCATGATTACGACGTTTTCTTCATGACGTAACAAGCTTATATTTCGCTAGATTCGAGCATCCCGATTGACTAATAAAAAACATTGGCAATGTTGTAAGAGACGATAAGTCTGAGAGTACTGTCACTGTCAAATTTATGAATTTCCATCAACCACGTGACCTCACTTGCAGCCATTTCATGCATTCAGATTTACTTGATATGAGCAATGATCAGAATACATGTTCTACACAAATTCGCTCCAAGATCTATTTAGATCATTTAAGCGTCTATTCTGCATACAGATTCAAAGTGTCTCCTACAAACAAACCTGTGGTGATGGAAATAAGACAGATTGCTTAATTACAGTTGCATTGCATTTCGAACACACATAAGATTTACATGATATCGCATGAAGAAATTAATGCTTACTTGACTGAGCAACGCGCATGCTCAGAAATATCTTGCGTCTTCGACTCACATTTATCACACCAGGACGTACACAGTGATCTCTAACACAATATTCTATATTTTTTCTCTTATGACAGGGCTGGGACTTCAGGAATCACTGTGATATGCTATTTATTATAACAATTTTCGTACAAATACAAAGACTGTTTCTGTTGGGGAATATTTGTCACGTAACGTGATTAGACATTCATAGCCAGTTATGTTTTCAAAGAGGCAATGCATATTTTAAGATCCCGTCTTCAGGTTTAAGATAAATAAAAGCTATATACGTATGTTGTAGGGTATCTATCGTTTAAAAATGTATATCGGTCTTTGTTACTATGTCCCAAATACAGCTATACTTTGTTACTATGTCCCAACTACAGCTATACTTTGTTACTATGTCCCAACTACAGCTATACTTTGTTACTATGCCCCAACTACAGCTATACTTTGTTACTATGTCCCAACTATAGCAATCTTTGTTACTATGTCCCAACTACAACTATACTGTGTTACCATGTCCCAGCTACATCTATCTTTGCTACAATATCCCAACTACAGCTATCTTTGTTACTATGTCTCAACTACAGCTATACTTTGTTACTATGTCCCAACTACATCTATCTTTGTTACTATGTCCCAACTACAGCTATATTTGTTACTATGTCCCAACTACAGCTATTCTTTGGTGTCGCTTCCAGCCTCATTTTTCCTGTCTGTCTCTGTGTCTATCTATATTATTCGATCTAGCCTAAGGTTTCTAAAATGTATATTTCAAATTGTATTTTTTTGTTTATTGAACACCCTGATTGTTGATCAATTTCTTCATCTCTGATTTATTGCGCTTCGGTACTATTTTCTGAATAAGCTGCATGCCATTGTGAACGTATCAAAAGTTTTGAGTTTTCAAATGTTATTTCAGATACTGTAAATGCATTGATAACATTAGCAACAGCTAATCGATCAAAAACATGCACAAATACAGACTAATTCTTGCACGCAAACGAGAATTCAAAGTGCCTAATGACCCATACTAATTCTTGCATTAATACGTGTAGATTCCAATTTCATTTCGAATTGTCGTTGATTAAATCTACCTTAAAATGGCCGTGGTCGTGCTTACGTGCCAACACTTTATATTTATATCACGTGCTTAACAACTGATCAATGTGTTTTGCTTGTCCTGTGGTATGATCAGTACTCTCGCGCTTGTAAGTTTGGTTGAACATGGACAGAATAAAGCTATAGATAGTTGGTTGTTTCATGTAAATGTGTTGGTCTATCTGTCTATAACTTGTCTGGCCGATTTTTTCTGTTTCCTTACACGAGGATAGCGTTGATGTCTAAGAGCCCATACGCAGATTAAAGCAAGGTTTATTAATTTCGTCAAAGAAACTAAGTTGTGTCGTGTGTACAGCGCTATTACTCGTTAATATAAAATATCTAGATGTTTTGTGCGTCAAACTGGGACACAGCTTGTCTTATTCAGTAAAGCAAAGTTACTAAACTTGAAGATTTAAACAATCTAATATTCACAAGTTCGTCAACCCGGTATCAATAGCTTGGACATACCGTTCCTTCTGAAATGTCAAAATTCGCTAAATTGTTATCTTATAAGCTACCTAATTTTGCCTTCTATTAAAATATGCCCCTTTTTGAATAATTAGCTGTAATCCCTTTGAAAAAAGCATGGCGTTTGCATGTTTCTATTAGATTATAAATAAACCTGTTATCACATGAAAAATATACGTGAACATGTATTTTGACAGAGCTTATATCATAGTGTGCTCTTCTTTACCTCGTTTTCGCCAATTAAACATTTGTATCAATGTTAGCTAAATTTATTATCGCTATCTGAATCGCCATTTTTCATGTAATGGTGGGTCAAGAGAATGCAAATATACCATCTGGAAATTTTTCCTTGGGTTCCATAATGAAAATCAATAGAAACTTATTTCAGTAATCATGCCACGAAGTTATTTAACATAGACTGAAAACAACAGACTGCGTCAAGTTTAATACGCGAGAAAATTTAATACAGAAAGCATAATCCAGGTATTTCAAAAGTATGGCTGACTTTGCCAATTTTGTGTTGCGTTTAACAATAACCGTTGGGAGGATATTATCAGGTCCGTAATAGACATAAGTAATTAATAACACAACTTTTCCTGAACAACATTTCTCCATAATGAGTGGCCAGAGTTACAATGAAGCGGTAATGATGATACATACATTATGAGTTATTAGCATCAAAAATAAATTGAAAACGATATATCACCATAATTGAACGGTGCTATCAGTTACAAAAAATTAATAATTCATATATCATCCTATCCATTGATGACTTCTAAACTCAGCTTCCCTCCTCACCTGAAGATATTATTTTCATAAATAAAGGACACATTTTCAAAATTAGTCGACGCGCTAATGAATAAATTGAGAGAGAGAGAGAAAGCGGATAAGTAAGTCGTGTGTCTCAAGGGCTAGATTCTTGAAACATTCCATGTTGAGCTTTTCTTTCTTTCTTTGTTTCTATCTGTCTTTCTATTTTTGTTTCAGAAGCATCCTTTAGAACTTATTCTTAGGAATTTTGTTTCTTGGTGAATTAGTTTTTGACGGCTGGTATTCATTTAAAACCTGCAGGTGGTATCCTAAAAACTAAAAAACATATTAAAGATAAAAGCATTAAATTGAAGAAGTTTTACATACAGCAAATATTTTAGTGTCTGCCTAATTTCCATACACCTAGCTATACAAAGATGCACAATATTTGCTGGTTTTGCTAGACAACAGTTGAGAACTGGACATCTGTTTTTGCAGGATCCTGTACAAATACAAGTCGAATAGTAATGTCTACAATAAAGAAGAAAATGCAGAATATTAATTTTTATTTTGATTTAGTTTTGAATTTTAAGTTGTATAGACTAAATTAAAATCATGTAATACTCAATAAAATTACAAAAGTTACACCGGATTACATCTATAGTTACACCGGATTACATCAGTAGTTACACCGGATTACATCACAAGTTACACCGGTTTACATCAAAAGTTACGCCGGATTTAACAAATAGATCTGAAACGCCAAGAAGCAATACTTTGTGCCTGTAAAATTGCCTGAAACCATAGATAGATAGATAGATAGATAAAGAGATTGACAAAGAAAGAAAAAAAGAAAGGACAGAAGAACCACCAGAGGTTAAGATATATTGCTTGGTCTGGATACCAGACGTTACAGAAGTCAAATTTTGGATAGATATAAAGGTAATTGAGTTATGATGTTTTTGGTCTAATTTCATCTAACTTTTGTAAATTTCTGCTCCAAAAACATATTTGCTCGTTATTGTTTGAATGTTGAAAAAAAAAAACAATAGGGAAAATACATAGGATAGAGGAAGAGTTTCGGAATAATACCGAAGTTTGTAAATTGTTTAAAAAAATAAATATAAAAAAAATTGACCAATCAGAATGAATCACACATGACACTATATTTTAATTTAGGACAGTAACCTACACTCGTCATTGATATCAACTAAAGGCCATCTTAATTGATCTATTCATATTTATTTTATGTGCACTAATTTCGGGAGATCTATATATACAAATATAATTATAATTTTGTATCATCCTTTATATCCGTGACATTGTTAGATCTACTTAAAATTCTCAATCATGATGTTGGATTATATGATTTGAATGGAAGGATCATCAAAGTATTAGCATAGATTCCGCATAGTATATTATATTGTTTTCAATTACGTAAGTGTATCGTATCCGTTTATACCCATATAATGAATAATCTACATACGTCTACGTTGTGTTTGAACAGTGCGTGTGCTTGTGCGTATTATATCTTCACCCTTTACTATTATCATCTCACGCTAGGTTATCGGTGAAATAATATCTTGATAACTTGATTCCATGACAGGCAGGCTCCTGGTTCTTATTACAACACATGTCAGGATAAAATTCTCTCAACGAAAGGGGTGGCTTAGAATTGTATTGATTAACGTATTTTAAACAAATGTCATATATTAAATGATTGCATACAGACTTCAGAAAAGTATAGAATAATTACAAGTAGACATTTGCTACAACGCATGATATGGTCATGTAGACATTTGCTGCAACGCATGACATGGTCACATTTTTCCACAACTGCACGTTCTCTTTCTAAAGCTCTATCCCCTTCCTTTCCCATCCTAGTATTTCAACAATCTCTGCCTCTTAGTTTGGCTTTCACTCACAATTGAGATGGATCAAAATCTTACAACCGTTACAAACATAATTCTTCATGCATTTGAAAATTATGTTCCGAAATATATCGACTTCATGACAGGCTTTTCAACTTAACGCATACATTAATTTACATACGCAGACATGGCCAATCCTCACTCTTAACTGGAAAAACTCCAGATATTATTAGAAGTCGCTTTCAGAGTGATGGGAAAGGAGGGGGAGGCAGCCAGGGTTGTTCATGGAAAAGGGTTAAATATATGTTAACGTGACTAAGTTTTGATATTTCCGGGAACGTATTGTTGTGATAAGTGTGCATATCGATGAGTTTCATTGTTCAAAATGCATACTCTTACGATTCTAACAAAATTGAGGTCATCACTCAAGCGTATGAATATAGGTCACACTGCTCTTAATTTTAGCTCAATGAATTGGTAGCCCTGAGGGTCGTTATGCATAAGTAATACAACTTCAATGTTCTGCAAGCAATGTGTCCGTGAAATAAATGTTTTCATAAAAGGTTAACACTTGCTGTCACCAAAGACAAAGATTAAACAAGAATACCAATACCAAATTAAGCAACGAATTCAGCAATGTCGTCCAAAGTATAGCTTAGTTTCTCAAGCACCTGCACGCAGGTGAGATATATATTTGAATATTTATCTTGGTATTTTAATTTAAAAGGCATTGCACAGGGATGTAATCTTTCCCCTGAAATTGAATTTAGAATCTTGAGGAATTAGTTTTAGTGAGTAATCGGCAATAAAAGGTCTTCTACTTGACTTTCATAGACTTTATTGTAACTATGTATTTTTGTGTTGACTGCACAGCGTGATTTGTGATTGTCTCATTGTCTTTTAAAATTCGTTCAAAGACAGCACATCATGTATTTTCCAACAGAAGGTGATTAGCAGAATAACATCTACACTAACAACACTCACGCACCTTCCCCCCATCCAAACCCCACCCATGAAATAAGAAGATGCAATCAAAAATAGTTTTTGATTACACTATTGGTTTCTCAGTTCGTGGATAGGAATACTTCATGAAAATATAGGAGCTAGAAGCCCGTGAATTAATATTATTTATGCCATCTCTTTTCCAGCAATAATCGATCGTCTACATCCTCATTATTAATGTCTCCAGTATTTCGTTTATTTCAAAACTGCTGGCAACGTTTCACAGTTTTATTGTCAGCTTGCACCACAACAATAGCAAGCAGAAACTGAAAGACTCTACATTTGCCTTTTTCTTGGGTATCTACCTATTACTTACTTACTATCAACTTACGTACTTACTAATTTAATTACTTACATACATACATATACACATGCGCACACTTGCATATTTCTAATATTGCAGGGCTCAGGAATTGTTTTTCAATCACTCGTTCCTGAGACGGGTGAGTTGCAACAGTTACTTGTCCCTGTTCTCATTATACTCAACACAGTACACTTCTCCACTAAACTGCTTACACTTGACACTAAAATGGGTAAAAAACATGAACATAGTATGTTCTAACAAATTGTCCCTTAGATAAGAATACTAAGAGACAAGATTTGCAACTCGATAAATTGCAGTTGCACACATAACTCTTGATTTCTTTGTGGTATTCACGTTTACAGTGACGCCTTTCAGTATCCTTGTGCCGTTTAATTGTCGAGAAAGATTCCTTATCAATGAGCTAGCACACATCTTTATGGGTTAGATGTAGGACAAGTTAAAAGACAGAGAATGTAAATTTGTTTTTATTATTTTCGTCTGGTCAGTGTTATGTCAATCTAATTAAACTCGAGATCTGCTTATAATAGATAGGTCTTATGGGCACCGATAAAAGGTCATGTTCTTCTGACTTTGTGATTTACTAGCGCTTTGAAATTTCTTAAAAGCGACATTCAGAAAATGTAATTGCTAACGATAACAATCCCCAAGACGAAATTCAAAGCTTATCTGATAGGTTACGAAAAATAATTGGACCGGAAATTCCAAAGGTCTCCAGAACATAAACTTTCATTTGTATCAGCCAGATCCTCGTTAATGTCGGAGACTTCGATTTTAATCAGATTCGTTTTACGCTTGTCCAGATCGCTGGTGTTTTCAAGAATGTGGAGCTTTATTACTACATTGTAACATCAAATCAAAGAGGCCAGCAAATACTTATATAAGTATGTAATAACTTTTCACTAGAAAACAATATTGGTAAAATTCATTTGAAAGAACTCTAACCGTCTCAATCTCCACCAACTTTAGTACTTAATGATCCATTTTAGTCAAACCTCCTAGAGTGCTACTCAATGGTGCCATAGAAGGGAAGATTGCTGATTGGTCAAAAGATCATGACCTCTATTAAATTTCGAGCAATCAGCTATTGTCTCGGCAGTATGTACTTTATAGATAACAACGGCATGCATTGTGCAAAAATTGGACGATACAGGTCGAGACACTTACAATACTTGTTACGAATGTAATTTGACAACATTTGTGTTGTGAAAAGTAATTTCGTATTTATAACAACATTTGCTAGCATTTTCCCTTTGGTGTGACAATGTATCAATAAAGCTTTAGTCTTGAAAATACTGGTGACCTTGGGCAAGTGTAACGATGTCTGATCAGACCAAAAGTAACAACATTTTGACATTCTCTGTCTCTTGTCTAACTCATAAAGATGAGTGATAGCTCGTTCAAAGGGGAACTTTCTTCACATCAAAATGACGCATGAATTACTGAAAAGCATCACAATAAATGCAAGTACCATTAAGAAATTGAGGGCCAGGTATGAAACTGGAACATAATATGTTCGATATTTTTAGCCCGTTTTAGTATCAGCTTGCAAAAACAAAAAATAATGATAAAAAAATTTCGGCTTCCTTAGTGACATATTCTAGACTGACAATAAGTAGGCAAAATAGCAAAAGTAATCTATAATGGACACACGCTAAATGTTAAGAGATCTTGAACTTTGGCATTTGTTAAGAGTAGAGACTGCACTCTGATTTATTCTTGAGGTGCAAACCATCATCTCTACTCGGCCCAGAGACGAGTAGATATTAAAGTTGTACTCGGCCCACCCAATGATTACCTGCCCTAGAGAACGAGTGCTTTTCATGAGCAGGCCCATCGAGGGGGGGGGGGCAATTGCCTAGGGCCCGTCGGTTTCTAGGGGCCCGCCGTCAAAAATAAATTAATCTTTCCATTAAATATTAAAATTTATTCCTTGCAAGAGTGCAAGTTATGGTAGATTACTACAGGCTTTATATGCAAAACTGTACACAGGTTTTTATATACAAAACCTTAAACTAGTTTTGTGGCCCATGACTGCTCTGCCCAGGGCCCGGAATTTCTGTCGGCGGGCCAGATCATGAACCCTGTATTGTATCCTGTATGTTTGTTTCCAGTCATAGGTTTCGTTAATGCAGAAAAAGTGAATTAAGTTTATGAATAACAATCTTTTGTCTAATGAAAATTGATAAATATTTGGTGACCCTCAGATACTACGGCCATCTTTTTAAATTATTCATTGAACAGTTTTGGTACTCTCCGAGTAGTCCATAAATAACTGATGCAGCTTTACCATTTGCCTCATCAATAGTATTAGTGGTTCGACTTATCTGATGAACTGCATGCGGTCGTTTGGTATAGTTAGAAAGAGCATAACTTGAAGACTATAACAGACAATAAAGAATCTAAGCGAAATAATAGCAATATATCAACGGCTCTATTTACCGACAACAACAGACTTTTACTCGCTTCTTCCTTAAAATTACATCATTGTACCGGAAAATATTTCAGAAAGGAAGAATATTATTGTAAAATCATACTTTTAGCAAACTGGCAATTTTAAAATGCCTCCTCTGAGAATTTAGCGCACTGCGCTATTTAATTGTGCCACCTTCACAAACAGATAAAGAGTGTTACTTGTATTGAATACACGATATGCCATTCCCACATCATTATTGTAAATTGTCAGGCATGCTCTGTACATTTTGCTTCCAATTAAACCATTATCAATTTGTTTTTCTTCTTTTTATTTTCTTCATGGAATTATCTCATCAGAGGCACTCTTAGTCCCTTTTAGATTCAGATTCGATGCATCAAGGAAAGGGGCCAATTTGATGTCGATGGATTCAAGGAAAGGGGCCAATTTGATGTCGGTGGATTCAAGGAAAGGGGCCAATTTGATGTCGATGGATTCAAGGAAAGGGGCCAATTTGATGTCGATGGATTCCTCAAGTTTCCCGTCACATCTAGGACTAAAGTATATACTCACTAGGAGCCTAGAGAGAACATACATCCTTAGAACCTTTCTTTTAAACTAAACTGGTATAAATTATTTGAAAAATATATAAAGTTTAAGATTTACAGTTGATAAAACGTTTGATAGTGGAATCAATATTTACTGATCATGTTTCATACATTTCTGAAGTGTGTAGTCTTGTTTCCTGCCGAAAATACCTTTAATTTCTGCAGTATTTTAATTAAATCCTACTGGTTGAAAATCGTCTTCCATCTGGGTGGAAACATAACATGTATTATATTATTACCCTCCGTTCATACTGTTTTATGTTAACATTGTACTCCTCTAATTAATTTTTAATAAAATCTCCAAACCAGCAAATGAAAAGAGACTAAAACAAATAAGCATTCAAAGAAAGAGCTTTCATTTGGACACACTCCCAACCATTAGCTTCCAACAAAAGGCAAGCAGTCAGACGAGACAAAAGGGTGAGTTCGAAATGTATCTGTACAGGTAGAAAATAATGATTGGTATTAAAACAAATAGACATAAGTACAAATAGACATAAGTACGGATAGAAACACTTAGAGAAACAGACAAATGTTCAAAGAGACGAATACACATACAGAAAAACAGATCGGCAGAGAATCAAACATACTGGCAGGTAAGTGAGTAGGAGGATTCAGACGTTCAGATATCGATGCGAAGTGACCAGCACTGATAAGAGGCAGTAGTAGTGACGGATACGTATAGATGTCAGTCGGTTCCTGAAGAAGAGTGAAGTGAAGCATTTAAGTGCATTTCTCCACTGTACTTTTGGAAGGCATCTATTTGGCTGACCGTGATTGCTTGAAGCACTGAAATCTATAGGTGCACGAGAAAAACCTTTCAGAAGATAACTTATCAGGAAAGAAAAACAAAAGTTAGATGTAGTTTTAAATCTGACGATCAAGTCAAAATAGCATATGGATAAAGGAGTAAATTGGTGCAGTTGTGTACTTTACTGATTATCTGTAAAAAGAGGAAATCCTCAAGAGACTAAGGAAATATAAGTTAATGAAAGATGATTACTGCACAAGTTTATACTGGCAGCTGTCGAATGTTTGCTTATAGGATGAAATTATAAACAGCGCTAAAATTAAATATTGCAAATTATATATGCGCACGTGGCCATTTAAAACAAAACAAAACTAAACAAAGCAAGATGTTGGCATGAAGTATAAAGTGTAATAAAGTGCATGGAAAAGGGAAATTCGCTGTGATGAAGAATATGTTTGGTGAATAGAAGTCAAGCTAATTAGTTACAAAAATGCATGCATGTTTAGAGAAAACAGTGATCTAACGGCCACTAATATGCTTTCGTGTCGAAGTTTCTTTCGACATCTGTAGGCGGAGCTAATATATCTTTCTTCCTTTGGTTGCATAATAGACAATCGCAAAAGTTGCACTAAACCCCGACCACTCTTATTTACATTAGACTGTTTTAATGTATGAAAATTTATCACATTTTACAGATTATCTTTTCAATTGAAAAATAGAGATGGAAACTATCACACATATTCAAGGTCCCCCCATCCACTGAGGCCCTCTTTCACCCCTACCTCCCACACCCATCCCTATGGTTACATCTGGCCTCAAATGATGGGCGGGAGAGTCGAAGTATCTCAGTTGGCAGAGCAAGGGTCGCGGTTCCGATACCCGTCCAGGCCAAACCAGGTGGTCTGCCTCGGTGTGTCCTTGGGAAAGACACTTAGCTGTCATTTCCTCGGCGTGATATAGACAATCATGTGAAAGTACCGTTAAGACCCACAAAGGCAAAACAAATCAAATGATGTTCCTTCTATTGGTTTTAGGTAATTAGACAAAGGGCTGCGAATTAAATTGTGTTGACATGTATTCATGCGCCAGCTTCATTGCCCAATAGGCATGTTGGTCAATTGCACTCTGTTTTTGGTTTGAATGCTATGAAAATCACACCACGCTAGTTAAGTTCGTAGGAGTATTAAATACTGTCATCTGTACAAAATTTGCTGCACACAAAAATGTTGAAAAGCGCTTTATTTGAATTTGAAAAAATTATGTTATTCTCGTATTTTTCTTTAGTCCCCGTTTCGTCTTATCACAAACTTAATTCGTTATGTTTCTCTGTGATATTCGACAGTCTGGTTTATGGTCTTATTTTTCAGAGCGCATATATCTGCTCTACACTTATTTTAAACAGAATACAACCCCAATATATTTTGTAAGAACTTAACAACTCTTGACATTAAAATAAAATAATTGTTCTTGATGAACAGTAATTACCTCAGAGGGTGCTTTAGCAGAAAACGCACATGCTTCGACTCGCGCTGGAATGTTGAGATTTGCAAAACAAATGCACTACGAAATGAGAGTTGAAGTGCATAATTTACTTTTACGATGAGATTTATAAATAGATGCATCTAGTCGGCCATGTGCGGGGTTATAGAGGATTGTTTTCATATGAACTAACGATTGCTGCAGAATGAATTAGCTGAAGTCCCTAAAAGGATCAATTTAAATACTTCTATTCTTTTGGAATCTGAGAATATGTTTGTGTTTGTGATTACGCAAAAGAAAACGAAATCCACTTTTGTATATCTAGTGTAGTGGAGAGGTAGCTAGTGTGTATTTGGAACTACGGGGATAGGGTTACGTCATTAATGACGTTCCGTTTCATGTTCTCCGTAAACCCTCATAGAAATTAAAGGACACAAAAACACAGCGGCAGTACAGTTACACGGCTTAAATTTAGCAGCAGATTGGTTCTATCCATTAGACTTTTCATGACTCCAGACAAAGTTATAATGTCATAGTGTCAAGTATCGGGAGATGTGCAGTTTTTGAAATTCTTGGAGATAAAACGAACCTACTTGGAACAGAATGACGTACTTCACAGCTTTTGTATTTGAGTGCTTTCAGGAGAAGGATATAAAACGGGAATGGCGAAAAAATGGATTCTGACATCTAGAAATCGAGGTAATGAAGACATTGAAGTTAAGTGCCTAATGAGTTATTAAGAGCAATGTATGGAAAAATAAACTACGAAAACATATACAGTGTCGCAATATATATTAAACGCAGATATAATGCGCATTTGTTGCAACTATTTGTGCGGCACAAAGTTATAAATTGCATCCATTAGGCCAATTCATATTTTTAATTTATATATAAAGATATTGTTGTACACTGTTATGTATGATGTTTATATTATATTATAAATATTTTAGGAAATTATAAATGTTTCTTCACTTTAATATTTGCTTAAATCTTAATGTTATCAGGAAAAACATGTTTAACTAGTGTCCTTGAATTAGGTTGTTTTGATCAATATGTTTTCTCAATTTGAAGGTCAAGGTTGATTTTTGTTTACAAGTAAAAATTCCATTAAGATGACTCATGTTCTAGAACATTCTGTCATGTGACCAATCTTTATATATACCATGTTTGGTGGACATTTATTCAGTTTTGGCATTACCATCAGTCTTGTAAAGAGCTATTACAGTTGTGAAAATTCATTCCAAATTCTAAGAGAGGAATTATTTTAAATATTCATTGGATTATAACAGTGCTCATAAACTTTTGGATTTTGCATTTTTAATTGATGATTTTGGAATTTAAGTGAACTTATTCAGATATTTTGGAATACTTCATTTTGACATCAGCACATCAAGATTACTAGTACATCAGGACTTTGGAGACCATTAGCACATCATAACATTCAAGGACACAGCCGTGAATTCGGAACAATCTATATTTAGGACTTGTGATTAGAACAATCATTCTTATTGGATTATTAGGATTTCAAAACACATTACTGTAAGTGACTTTTTGATTTTTCATTTTAATTATCTAGTAATAAATTGCTTGTTGATTTTTTACATGATTTGTTGGTTTCACTTTCTTTCTGTTACATTTTTCTTAGACCATAGAGTCGTAACAACACTTATTGCTGTGACTACTGTTGTACACTTATTGCAGGGACTATTATTGTACACATATTGCAGTGACTACTGTTACACTTATTGCAGTCACTATTGTTATGTATGATGTTTATATAATATTATAGATATTTTAGGAAATTATAAATGTTTCTTGACTTTAATATTTGTTTAAATCTTAATGTTGTTTATCAGGAAAAATATGTTTAACTAGTGTCCTTGAATTAGGTTGTTTACTTCAAATTTGAGCTAAAGGATAGTTCCGATAAACAAAATGTTTACTGAATTTGAGGTCAAGGTTGATTTTGTTTACAGACAAAAACTAGAAAATCCTTAGAGTTATGTGTAGCAAGTAATTTCCATACAAGTAAAATTCCATTAAGATGACACATATTCTAGAACATTCTGTCATGTGACCAATCTTTATATATACCATGTTTAGTGGACAGTTTTTCAGTTTCGACATTACTATCAGTCTTGTAAAGAGCTATTACAGTTGTGGAAGTAATTCCAAATTCTAACAGAGGAATTATTTAAAATATTCTTTGGATTATAAGTGCTCATAAACTTTTGGATTTTGGATTTTTAATTGATGATTTTGGAATTTATGTGAACTTGTTAAAAGATATTTTGGAGTACTTCATTTTGACATCAGCACATTAAAGACTACTAGCACATCAGGACTTTGAAGACCATTGGCACATCATAACATTCAAGGATACATCTGTGAATTCGGAACATTCTATATTTAGGACTTGTGATTAGGACACTAATTCTTATTGGATTATTTGGATTTTAATACACATTACTGTAAGTGTCTTCTTTTGATTTTTCATCTTAAGTATCTATAAATAAATTGATTGTTGATTTTTACTTGAGTTGTTGGTTTCACTTTCTTTCTGTTACATTTTTCTAGACCATAGAGTCGTGACACTATTGTTGTACACTTATTGCAGTGACTACTGTTGCACACTTCTTGCAGAGACTACTGTTGTACACTTATTGCATTCACTCTGTTGTACACTTATTGCAGTCACTACTGTTGTACACTTATTGCAGGACAACTGTTGTACTGAAGTGGATGTATTTTAGAGGAAGAACAACACAAAGGAAAGTCACCTTGGGTTTTATCGTGTGTGTTAGGGAGAAAGTAAATTAGTTTGCCTATCAGACGACGTTGATCGCTTTCTTTGATATGATTTATTTCATTAGTTGCATAGCCTTTGAAGTCCGTTGAATTCAAGGAGAACACAAACAACAAATTACTCGCACATATGTCAGAGATAAGACATTAGATCGGTTCTTCTTTGGGATTTGATTCCGTCATGACAAAAACGATAATCGGGTCACAAGATAAGAAATTAAGAGAAATAAGTGCAACTTCTTAATTCTCGAAAACGAAATGGAATGTGTTAGTGCTCTAATTTGTACACTCATACATGTTAAAAAAATATATAAAATTTGCGCAAGAGATAGTTTCTGATGGTACAAGTCTATGTACCGATAATAAATAAAGTGGGTTAAAATCCTTTTAATATTGAATACAATGTGAACAAGTCAATTCTTGTCTCAACATCTTGGAGAGACATCGATGCATCACGTCTTAAAGCATTACAGAAATCAAAAGACCTCGAATTACACATTGCATTAAGAACTGAACGTATTGTATTTTAAGAATCTTCTGCGGGACATAAGAATATGTACGCCGCTAAAGACAAAGCAAATAAATAATTTTTCCCCTTTTAAAGTACGAATTAAAATTTTAATTGCTCAAGTATGTTTAACATTAAATTATATTTTAACCGATTGCGGTACACTGTTCTGGATATATGGTCTCACACTGTAACACCCACTGTATGGCAATTATTTGAGATTATCCTTAAAAGGCAATAACAAAAATAATAACCCCTGTAATGATAGATTGTTTAGACTTTTATTGCAAGATACTGAGTGCAAAAACAATGCCTCGTCTACAAACGGGTGACTTTATTGCTTACCATATGTTGTGAGTCACATAGGGACATACTTTTACCAATTACTGTAAATTGTGTGTGATTGACAGTTTATGAAAGTGGTGAAAATATAATTACTTGTTTTCTTCATTCGAATTTTTAGATTAAATGAGTATCTATAAATTTGTATATATAAACATCATGTTCATTTGTTCAGTAAAGTCAAACTTACGGTAATGTACAAAAAAGCTTATCTTGATTTTCTTACATGTTTTTAGAAATATGCAGCCATAAAATGTGATACTTTAAAGACCGAGTTCGTAAACTGGTCGGTTGGACTAAAACGATAGGTAAGTTACGATGCATAAGTCTGATTGGTCAAAAAGGTGGAGCTTTAGTTTTTTACCTTATCCAATGATATTTGAGAGCCGCAGTAGCTCGGATGACCTTGTATATTCTTGAGAAAGACATTTAACTCCTATATCCTCAGCATGATATAGCAAATAATGGGTTGAAAGCGCCGTAAAAGCTAACCAACCAAAATGTTTTTCGAACTTAAATACCTATTTCTTGATCTTGTGACGCGTGAAAGTAAAAAACATGCTAATTAGACTCCCACTATTGCCGATCTAGATTAGTGATTGATACAACAGGTGTCAAGTTGCACCTGTAAATCAGCGTGTAAGGTTGCTATCAAGACTAACCAACCAAGCAGCTCCCCAAAAGGAGCAACTCATTTTAAATGCGACTCAGTTCATACAGAACCTAAGCGAAATCTGCCCCTTTTATAGTGTTTCCTAGGAGTTTGACTGTTCTGCTGTAAATTAAACCGAGTTTGCACTCCCACTCTAGTTCTTATGTAATCGTTTAATCAAAAAAAATGTCCACACGAGTCATAAGTTGTGGATTTTCGGTTTCCAACTTGATTATTCTTGCTGTATATATATAATTTGTGTTCACGAAACCTACGACAGTGTACGAGTTTTATCATGTAATTGCAAAAAAAAATGGAAGCATCCGAAAACGTTTTGTAATAAAGTATGTTAAAACACATTAGGAAAAGACCTCTCAAATGAAATAAATGTTTTATGTAACGTTTTAAAAAAATTCTTTTTATTGTTTTCAATGTCAGTGTAGCAAATACTTTTGAAGTCTGGAGTACATTAGAGTCTTCGTAACACCAGTCTGGAGTACATTAGAGTCTTCGTAACACCAGTCTGGAGTACATTAGAGTCTTCGTAACACCAGTCTGGAGTACATTAGAGTCTTCGTAACAAGTAAAAACGAAATAACAAGCTTAGTTTAAACAAGGAGCGAAAGAACTCATTGCGATATGCTTCTTGCACGGTGCTTTGGTTTTTGGAGGAAATATATGGATAATACACAGTTTGGTGTGTGCAATAGTTTGCCTTAGCAAGAGGGAAGAGTAACGTTTGCACAATGCAAACCATGTATTATCGTTATTCGTACTTGAACAATTTCAAGGTGCATAAATTATATAACAAATAGCTACCAAAAAGAAGAATTTAAACAAGAAAAAAGAAAAAAAAGAAAAAAAGAAAAAAAAAAAACACGCGCTCAGGCTGCACGGGAAATTCAAATGTTCGAGAACAGCTGACGTATGAAAAGGGCATGACGTCAATCCAGATCGATCATGTAGGAACCAGTCTTAATTTACCTTAATTTGCATTGCGTGTGAGAATATGCTAGTTCAATCTTTTCAGTAAGGGGACATGTGAAGGTACATATTTTGTTTAAAGGACAGAGAAACAAATGAAGGTCACTATTATATACTTACTGTAGAGAGCGGAGGCTAACGAGCTTGTATTTCGAATGACACTAATTGGATTTTCTTTCATTAAGGACGTATCAGTTATGTTATTGGTAAACCCTCAGAGAAATCAAACGATCCAAAAACACCATTAGCAGTATGCATGATGTAGATTTGGTGGCAGACTCGTTCTTGCTTTCTGACTTGATTTCTTTATGACCCAGAAAGCAAATATTGTCACAATCAAATGCATTGGGAGATGAACGTGCAGAATTTGACATTTTTCTGAAAGGATGTAAAACACAAAGGGCATGATGTCAAATATTTCATCTATCTTACATAGCCGTAAGTCGACGTACTGTAAACTGCAAAGCATTAAGGATAAATCTTTACAACAGAGAATAATACAACAAAAAAGGACACGCCTTGCTAAATACAGCCTTAATTCTTTATTACATCACGTCCCAAGCTTTGAATGAGTTATTAGTGCATTAAAGACACAATGTTATTAACATCGCAACCCGCAGTTTCTTTTAAATTTATTATCGTTGTTTTGCATGACATAAAGGCGTAGAAAACTTTGGAAAACAAGCAAGAAACTATTTCCGTTGTACTATTTCCTTTGTATTGTAGCGTCATGATACTTTTGCGAATTGAGTAAATTCAACATTTTCTCGGCAGAAAATATTTTGAAAATTAATGATTGTCAGAATACAAAAGTTAACATTCATAACATACAGAATAAATTATTTACCTTTGTCTACTGGTACTTTAAATTATGTTATCTTAAGTCGTACATGTATACCAATTTTTTTCTCAATATCATGAACTGTATTAGACAATAACCGAAGTCTTTAAATTATTGTAAAGAATAGACTGTGACGGATTACATGGTTGCATGCATTTTTCAAAATCAGATGAAACATACAACCTTTCTCCTGCTATTCCTAACATGCAAATCAATACTTTTTACGATAGTGCCATGCTGATACAACGACTTCTTGATAACTTTATAAAAATGCACAGAAACAAGACCCATAATTAATTTGATGTCAGGGAACTATAATAAATCCTATTTTTATGCAAAGAAACCGTTTATATTACACATTTCTACCTCTTTATGTATCTGAAAGCCTATAACTTTTATTCAACAGCTGTTGTATATTACTGATGTGCTTACCACTGATCATCGGAATGTTACAACACGGACTGATGTGCTTACAACCAATCATCGGAATGTTACAATACGGACTGATGTGCTTACAACCAATCATCGGAATGTTACAACACGGACTGATGTGCTTACCACCAATCATCGGAATGTTACAACACGGACTGATGTGCTTACAACCAATTATCGGAATGTTACAACACGGACAATATAAAATAAATAATCCTGTGGACTTTGCAGGCTAAAATATGTAATTTTATAGCTTCCTATGCAGAAAGGTCTATAAGATTTTACTAGTGGAAGAGATTAACGCACCAGTTGTCTGGCAAATGTAATCCAAGCAAACAAAATAAATGATTAAAATATGACATAAAACATGTATCATCTCTCGAGGCCTTCGTGATGTATGTCGTCATCCCTGTAGGAATGCCGCCAGGACAGAAATAAAACAGCACTGTTTTAAAATGAATGCAATATCTCCAAACATATTCCTTCAGAGATGGTACACGCACACTTGATTAAAAAAAAGTGCATTAAAGGGACTGGCACCGATAACAGTTCGTAACAGTTCATGTTCGACCGACATTTTGGAATTCCCGGTCCACTTAGTTTTAGTAACCAATCCGATAAAGCGTTGCATCTCGTGTTAAGGAGAGTTATCGTTAGAAACGATATGTTTCAAATGAAGGTTTTCGTTTTCATTAATATGTTAGCTGTAATTTGATTGGTGAATCTAACGGTAAAGAGACCTCATATAGGTGTCCGATATGTCAGAGATCTCGATTTTAATCAGGTTGGACGTTCTACTGACCAAAGGAATTTTCAGGAATATCTATGATAAGACCATTTCTTCGTTTCAATTTCTGGTTATTGAAACTACATCAGATATTCTTGAGAAGCTGCAGCAAACCACTTTGGCAACAAATATATTTTCTTATATGTCTGAGTTAACATTTTCACAAGATACCTAGATGTGCAGGACACAATTCTTTGCCATGGCTTTTGACTCTGAACCTGCTATCATGGATAGAAAATCATTTAACTTGTCTCAGACAATGTCAATACATACCCATGTGCTAAGTTTGGTTCAATCTTTAAATAATATTTTCTTTTGAAGAAAAAAACAGCCAGTTATTTAAGTGGTATCATTTAAGGTATTCATCAAATATATGCACAAACTGGATTTGATTTTTAAAAAAATAAATTAATACTTATTTGTGTTATCATGCTCACGAGCCAGTGTAACTGTAAACAAGAGTCAATACCATTGACCTTAAAATCAATGTCAGAGTGCTGTCTGTCATCTTGATTATTGGAATTTTCAGGATAGCCGTCAAGACAGCCGTATTGAGGGTTAGTTCAGCATCAGAAATAACTATATAGTGCTAAGAGATCGTTTATTTTAAGTGTTGGTATGGCCATCCGTTGTGGAAAGGTTGCTGAAATGAGATTATTTACATTTTGGGAAGTCAGACTGGCATCATTTTCATTTAGGACCAAATACATTTAATGAGAAGTGTTCAAGTGAAAGCCCAATGTCGATACGACCATCCCTTCAATATGAGCACTGATAATAGGATTTTCAAGATGGCCATCACTTATCGGAAACCATTTTTATTTTGGACCACTTAGACATCATAAGATTTTCGTCAAAATCCCAATTTGACATAAACAGCTGCTCAGGAGGCGTAGCGATAATAAGATTTTTACGATGGTCATCATAGCGATTAATTGGGATGTCTGAGAGGCCACATTTTCATGTAAGGCCAACTAGACATTATAGGAAGTCTTTTTGGTGAAACTTAAATCTCGATATGCCTCTCAATTTAGAATGAATAGCGATAACAATATTTTCAACATGACCGTTATAGTGGCGGCCATACAGGATGTCAGATTTTAACCATTTTCATTTAGAACGGACTAGGCATCATAAGCAGTCTTACAGTGAAATCTCATTGGCGGTATGACCGTCCATTCAGAAGGAGTGGTGATAACAAGATTTTCAATATGGCAATAGCGGGGCAATGTTGAATCTAAATTCGACACCATTTGCACTGAGGACCAACAAAACATCATAAGAAGTCCTTTCGTGAAAATTTCATGTCGATGTGATCATCCATTTAGGAGGAGTAGCGATAACCTGATATTTATATTCGAAGTCAGTTCGGCATCGATTTCATGAGGTATATTTATATTAGCGTATAATGGCACCTTAGTACAAAAGTGGCTATATGGTGCAAATTAAAAGTAAAGTTCTAGAAATGTAGCAATGAAGATTGCATCAAAACTATAGGAACATAACCCTTCTAAATAAATGTAAATATGAAATACTACAAGATAAAAAATAAAAGGTAAACTTGGAAAATTCTGTATTATATATATATATATATATATATATATATATATATATATATATATATAATAATAATAATAATAATAATAATAAAATATCAGGATAAACAATATAAAATAATTCAAATATAGGGGCACAATGTTTTGTATAAGCCGAATTCCCTCAAGAAATCGAAGATTTTCTCAGGTTGTACATCATCAGATAGTTACTTAACCGAGTTCAAATCAAAAAGCTTCTGTTTTTCTGTCAGTAGAAACTGACCAGGTATGCACCCTGGTCAAGGTTAATCTTTTAGAGATATGCACAAGTGACATATGTGTGATCTGTACGCGATCAGAACAGTACCATCTCGTATCTGTGATTTTTCTATACGAGGGATGCCACTCACCAATGATGGATCTGATGTTAAGAAGCTTTATTGTATAGTTTTTATACCACATATTTTGGTAAGTATATAGAACTTGCCAATTTATATAATATTTGAGATCAGTATATAGTTTCGTCCATTCGGAAACGGATGACGGCAGCATTGACTGCTTTATCTGCCCTTTCATTGCCCTTAATACCAAACTGACAAGGCATTGAACAGTTTTCCAGATCCTATGAGCAAATTGTGTTCCGGGAAGATCTGGGATATTAACGAGTTGTTAAATGTAATGTTTTGCAAGGCTTTCCATGTTGAAAGAGAAGCCGGAAAGATGGCGAAATTTATTTCTTGAGAGGTTTCAATGCAGTCCAAAGAATTTAGAATGACTGTAATTTCTGCGGTAAAAATGGAGGCTTTATCCAGTAACCGGTTCGAGATGGTGCATTGAGGTGTTGCACCGGCAGTTCGACCTTGTCTCCATCTTTTAAACCGTCTGTATACAGGGACACATGGTCACAATAGGAAGCTCTAATTTCATTAAATGTACTCTGAAAAAGAAAAGGGTCTGTTTTGGGCATTTATAATTGATCAAATATTATTTATTTATTTATTTTGTTTTTGTATTGGGAGGGGGGAGGTATACCAAAGATAGTGATTTTGTAACATAGACGTTTGAAGTATTTTCAACTTGGATGTATGCTATTTCTAGGTGAGGATGAATTCATATACCGCAAGGTGGAATGCAATTTGATTTCTGAATGTACTAGGTTTGGTATTTGGGCTTAAAGACTACATAATTAGAGGATAGTTTGCTAATATTCCGAAGAGCCAGTTTGGATTTCTGAGATAAAGTAATGGTTCATTTGCCTCAGCATTGAACCTTTCTGAAGGTGAAGTTCTAAATTCACCCAGACAAAGTCGAAGTCCCTGATTTACCAAATAGACATCATGAGAATTCTGAAAAAACACAATGTCGGTATGTCTTTCCGCTCAGGAGGAATAACGATAACAAGGTTTTTAAGATGACTGCTGTAGTGACCATATTGGATGTAAAGTCGGTACCATTTTCATTTAGAATAAAGTAGACTTCATAAGACGGCTTTTGGTGAAAACAACATGTTGATATGACCATTCATCCAGAAGGAGTAGCGAAACTTTTTTTGTCAAGATGGCCACCATGGCGGCCACAATGGGGTTTAGATCAACATCATTTTCATACATGATCAGCCAGTCATCATAAGAACTCTTCGGGTGGAAACTCCAAGTCGATATGACTTTCCATTCTGGATCAGTAGCGATAAAATACATTTTCAAGATGGCTGCAGTTTCGGCCTTATTGCATATCATATCGCCACCATTTTCATTTAAGAACAGCGAGACATTATAAAAAGTATTTCAGTGAAAACTCCATGTCAATATAACCATCTGTTCAGGAGGAGTAACGAGAACAATGTTTTCATGATGGCCGATGTGGTGACCATATGTCGGAACGTCACAATTATCATTTAGGACCAGCTAAACCTTTGGTAGAATGTGTATATAAAGTTTCATGACAATCCACGAAGTAGTTAGGAGAAGTAGCAATAACAATCTTACGCTAACTGACGGAGGACGGACGACAGACGACATACAACAGGCCATCACCTGGGGTCTTCTGATCTATGATCGGTAGAGCTAATATAACCAGAATATGCGGAAAATTTTGTATTTGTGATCTCTATAATGCTCGTATCACGATCTTATTTGATTTGTATGCATTAATTTACAAATAATATTCGTCAGCGAAAAAGAGACCTAATGTTTACCTGCTCTACATTGCCTGCATTTGTCATGTATGACAAGTCCTGTGACAAGTCCTAAGTACAACAAACGGAGTGCTCATAATGTATACCAGAAACTTTTCTTTGTTTCCATTTCTTACACAATATTTCTAGGATATATAGATCGTGTTTCGTGGAAAATTGTTGACAACAGTAAAATAGTCTGCATGAACAATAAATGTATAATTAAAGTGCCACAAACAACATCCGCTGAGGTCAATAAATTAATTTGTTGATCAGTTTCTAATTAGAGTAATACAAGAAATAATACTGAATATTTATATTGCCCTCTAGGCTATAAAGACTCCACAAGATCACTTTTCAGCTACAGCTACCAGATGAAAACGTTTCCAACTGATATGAAACAGAGCTTGATCAAATATTTATTGTATTTGAGTTTGGAATTTTATAAATACAGTTATGCAAATTTCAGAGTGCATTGAACACAAGATGACAGAGATTACACCATCAGTGTCGCGTTTCATTTTTTTGAAAGCAGTTTTTATTATAATATTTATCAACAAATCAGATAGTTTCAGTTTCAATTTTTTACTCTGAGATATTTTGCGTTCATTATTGCAGGTGACAAGTTGCATTAAAAACAAATAAACCGAGATGTCTCCATTGGAGTTTGATATCATAATCATTATTACGCATAGAATGTTAACCAACAGTAAAAACTAACCCTCATTAAACATAATATTTCAATATGCTACAAGACGGTAGATGATGAGAAAAAATCCATTAATCAGATTCGATGCTAAAGTTTCTTAAATATTAACATATGTTTTAGTGACTTTGCAGTGATGGACTTGTGACTTTGCAGTGATGGACTTGTGACTTTGCAGTGATGAACTTAAGTCCGAAGTTTGCATCTTGACGTTTGCTCTTCCATCGAAATCATGTGTTATCATCTTAACAAAAAGGCTTCAAAACACTATTCCTTCAGACAAGATTAAGGTCTCTGGTAGATAATTTTACAACTCTTGTAAGGCTTCAAAATACTATTTCTTTAGAAAAGTTAAGACTAGACAACTTCTCCAGAGTTGCAAAAGAGGGGCGCTCTTGACGAAACATGTGTATGAAGTACCACTAATACCTTCTTTTTTTAATCAAATTTGTTCTTTTTAGTCGTTATTATCCCCGTGATGGATTGACTAGGGTCGGGGAACCATCCCTATACAGCCTAACACAATTTGTACACATTGCACTGATATGACTAAATCTTTTTTTGCAATGGGGTCTTAGAACTGAATCCTTCTAAATATTGTGATGCATACATACATAAATGTCGTACTAATATATCACTGTGTTTTTCCCTTCAAATTACATGCACGCATATTAAAATTTATTACATATTATATCCAGTACGTTGTTATTCTTTTCTATATGGTATATTGTTTTAACGTATTGTTAGCACCTCTAAGATTATCCGACTCAAAGATGTACATTATAGATTTCGCCTCTCTTTTATCTCTTTTATACATATGACTAAGTCTGTAAATATTGCAAAACATATACAAAACACACATGAAAGACAGTATTGCATATGACACGTATATATATATATATATATATATATATATATATATATATATATATATATATATGTATACTTCTCACTCTTTCATACATCACGTAAGTTTTTATCACTAAGCTTTCAAACAAATAATCCATCGATGTAAGGCAATCTACTATTTAGCAACTTATAGTTAAACTCAGGAATTTTCAAACTGTTCATCGAACCAATATTTGCAGGTGTATACTTTTGACCTGTGGGTGAATCCAAGGTCATTATTAAGTTCAGTATCCCGCTCCTGTTGAAAATAACTGTCTTCACATTTCTTGGAGTCACACTTATTGTAGACGTTTTTTGGGGAATATGTATAGTTATTGACAGATATAGCTTTCTGTTTTATGTATTTACCCTCTGAATTGTCCATTGGCCTTATACTAGATCTTTAATAAAAGGTGTAAGTGGCTTCTTCTTTTAGATTCTATTATCTTTATTATCTTTTAATATGCTTGTCTCTTCTATGAAGTTTTCGTTTGAAAAAGGACCCTTCGCATATACGATTTTGCTACCTATCCATTTTATTAAAAACAAATATACATTTTGATTTATGCATAAAAGTTTAGTTTCTACATATCGATTCCTTTAAGACATTTATGTCCAGTTTATGAAACTACTTGCAAGAGTTATAACTAATAATAACCTCTCTGTAACAGGGAGGAAGCTTTATTCAAATCGGTAGTTTATGCGTTTGCTTGCAGTTTATATTCATGACCAGATTTATGTCAGCACAATATCTGCAGTGATAATTACGGCAAGTCGTAGAAATTTCCATTAAGAAAGGTGCATTGTTAATAGCCTGAGTAACGAAACTTCCTTCAAGGAGCATGGCTTATTTTCTAAGCCAATCATTCCAAATCCACAATCTTTCTTTTAATATTGTGTCTTACTCTAATTCTCTTTCCGTTCCACAAAAAACGAACATTTTTAATATATTTTTACGATTGCGTTGGAAAGGGGTCTTACACTTCCTACATATATCAATTAGACATTGCTAATTTTTTTAATCATAGTTATTTTGCCCAGTAAGATCAAGTCTCTATTTTGTCAAGAATCTAGTTGGACTTTTTGTATGTTGGCAAAACAATTCTCACAGTTTAGGTTTTCACACGCTTCTTGTTCTTCATACCTCACCCCTAAACATTTAACACAACGTTTAAATGATATCCCTTCAGAGAGCTCTTAATGCTGACCATTACCAAGTCAAAAATCTTCAGACTTAAACATATTAAGGTTTGGTCTTGCAATGTTTGAGCATTCATAAGCTGTATGAATAACTTTTGCGATATATTATTTACTATTGACCATCATAGTTGAATCATCGGCAAATTGGAAAAGTTTCTAATTCTCTACGCTATTACTGTAAACTATTTCAATTCCTTAAATATCATTGTTTTGCTTTATTCCACACGCCAGCATCTCCCTTTGTAATATTAACTAAAAGGCCGCGACAGGCGCTCCTTTTTACTTCCATGTGTGGGAGTCCATTCTTCAGATATCCATCTTTATGTATTGCTACCATTATTGGGTTTGTGTAAAGTACTTTGATTATATTTATTAAACGTTACCCAAAGTTAAAAGTGTTAAGGGTTTAAAACACAATGTCGCATTCCACAAAACCGATAGCCTTTTCAAAATCTAAGAATAATATAATTTTCTTGGCAATGATCAATTAGGTCGTCAGTCAGTCTAATATCTGCAACTACATTTCCTTTCTTTATTTATGCAGTTTTATGTTCACCAATAATATGATGTATGGCTTTTTTCAATACTATTGGAAGCACTTCGGATATACTCCTGCAGTCTTCATAAGAGAAACAAACAGGCCGCTACTATTTGAACCGGGTTCCGTCCCCTTTTTATTTAACCAGGTAAGGACAGATTTTCTTCATGTTATCGGTCAACAGCCGTTGGATATGGATTTATCCACAGTTTTAATATATTAATATTTAAGTTCTTCCAACAATATTTGACAGAAAGATTTTGCCAAATCATCAAGGCCAGGATTGACTCATTTTACGTACCTTAGATTGCTGAATAAAATTCATCAAAAGAAATATCCTTATCAACATAACAGTACTTGTGTCTGAGGTACACGCTTCTACTCTCTGATCAACTTCATTTATCTTTTTTTCTATTTCCAAAATTTGATCTTTTTATGATCTTGATTTTGACATGCCTTCCTGACACTACTTTTCGTTATTCTTGTGTTCATATATACTCATTTTAAGCTTTCGCTCTCCATATTTTCACATTCTCATATATTGTTTTTCTGTTTAACTCCCTAAAATTATCCACGTATAAACACGACTCATTCAATTTCTAATATCCTTTTCCGATTCCCGTTTCATATAATACAGTTCACGTGAGATCTTTATGAGCTGTGTGTACAGCTGGAAGGACTTGAGTCTTCAAATAGAAGGACTGGAATCGTTGCGATAGAAAACAAAATAGTAAATTCGACTCCCAATGTTATTGGTCGGATTCAACAAATGCAAAATCTGATTTATTCTTTTAACATGTTTGAATTTATCAAAAAGTTCCAAATCTGACTGAATCTGTCTAAAGGTTTTACTATCCTGCAATAAGTACTTATATTTTGTTGGAAATCCCGTCGATGATATCGACAAATTTCATATCTCCAGCTATGATTATTTTACCCCCGTTTATAGCATTTTGGTTCCCCATGAGCAAGTTCTTCTAAAGAAATCATTTCTGGGAATGTGTACAGTATAATGTCCAACAAAAATGTCTTTAATTTTATGGCCGTCCGTCTTTATATTCCTAACTCTGTCGACTCCTCAACCGTTCGGTGGAAATTCACAAATTGGTATATTGATAGTCCATGTGGTAACCATATGCGAGAGAAGTATAGTTTTGGAGCTTCCCTCTGTCGTCTGTGGGAGTGGATCAAAGGCCAGATTAAGCAAAAAATACGTTAATTGTTTGAAATTTCGTTTTTACCATATATTAAACATGTAGTCATAGTACGAGGCTACATAAAATATATAACAGATTATGCGTTACGACCATTCAAACAAGGACCCATCATCAATCACGGGCGCGGGGTTAGGAGCATTGCGAAGGGAAATGTGTACTCAAACCTCAAGCATGCAATCACAGCACGTGGCCGCATATATAAAGGATTTAAGATTACGAGTCAAGGTCGCGGTGATCAGGGTCGTGGTGGAGGAGGACACACGTAGTGCATGGTGGTTTGCAATAGTGATCCGTGGATGTAGCCGTAGGTTATCTTTAAATAATTCCAATGTGTTAAAAAAACATTATCCGCTGAAACCCCATATGAAGTTGTATATCAAAAGTTTATCGCCGAAGTGATGATCAAATTAGGAATAGCAGAGATTGTAATTAGTCATATGATTAAACGGTAATAATTCAGATTCAATTTGAAAAAAATTGTCAAAATAACAAACATCAGTTTTAAATGTTATTCCTCAACCATTATCTTACCTAATGCATAGTCTTTGAGAATCTAATTTGTTCGTCTAGTTTCCGTCGGAGTTGAAAGGCTGTCCAATCAAATTACGCCTAATTGCACAATGTAACCAAGTTTACCGCCACACAATTGGATCGACTTTAATTTACGGGTCATATTTCCACAGGACATTCTGTCAAGACCAATTTGTCTATATATTTGCTTCCACTATCCTAGGGAAATAAATGACCAAATTATAAATAATAAAGTTGTATACAAGGTCATGTCTCTGTAGAATTTGTGTAAATTGACATTCTAGGCTTTCCAGTAAAACTGACCTTAACTGATATCAAAGCATATCCGACTGCTCCATATATCCACATTGTAGAAACAAATGCAACAGTCAGATCCACATTGTAGAAACAAATGCAACAGTCATATCCGGAGTCTGACGAATGCATTTCTATTTTATTTATACAAAGTGGCAAACAGCAGATAACCACAGAGGTTTTAAAGATAAATGTATTACTTTACCACGATTGTGCAGATTACAAATGTTTTGTATAAGTAGAAAGTATGAGATGTTATAATCTAAAATCCTAACATTTGTAATTAATTTAACTTAGTATTATTTTGTATTTTAAAACTTTTCTGTACATCCTTTAAATGTCCAATATGTTCTCCTGAGACAGGAAAAAGGTAAAAGCCTTTGATGTGTAGCAAGTTTTCTTTGCGGAGAAAAGTCTTATATAGATTTAGAAGTCTCTACTGCCGTAGATACGATGTAATATTGAACTCTAGTGATCTGTGATTGAGTGTTTTCTCGGTGATACAAAGCTCATTGCAGAATTGAAACTGCATCAATTAAAATGGATGTTTCGTCTGATTTTCAATCACCTGTCAGAGTATCTCCCAAAGATGAAATATGATGATAAATATTGTTTCAAAAATACTTTCTTGTGTATATCATTATAATTAATTCAATGAATCTTTTGATTGGGTTTTAAAAAAAGAATTGGACACAGGGGAATATTAAATAAGTGGAACTGACACTCAAAACAGTATTTTATTCCGAAATGCCATGTGAATATGAGTTACAAATCCTTAAAAGGTTAATTAAACAAAACATGCACCATGCAACATGTGAGCTCTCGGAAAATGTAAACAAAACAAAAACAAATACACACACACACACACACACATACATATATATATATATATATATATATATATATATATATATATATATATATATATATATATATATATATCCTCCCTGTTTGGTATTTGGGTGAGATTTATAGTTTCAATTTAACGTATATACCTTGCATTTCTTAACTGAAATTTAGTGTTTGTGTCTACAGCTAAGTATTAAATTCCGTTTGCCCAGCGAGTGAGTTTTTGCGCACCACGAGCCCTTACCTTCTACCTTGTTCCATCCTTTTTGATGGGATGGGTGCATTACTGTGTGAGTTCGGGCGCTGGTGCGAGAGAGCTTGGCGATAGTTACCGTTACTCGCGGCATGGGTTCGATTGATGCTTGGAATAATTATAACTCTTTAACCTGTTAATTATATTGGTGCCAGTATATATATATATATATATATATATATATATATATATATATATATATATATATATATATATAACGGCGCGGGTAAAACAATCCTTACATTTCCACCTGAAGCTCGGAATATAGTATAAAGGCAGTAATCACTCAACATTGTTGTAAAATGAGCATTTGTCTCTTCACCCGCACACTTTGCTTTTGACTATAACGTTTCTTTTCACAAGGGTATCAGTTCACAAAAGCTATAGAAAATATCACTCTGGAATAAATGTTACAAGCAAAGATATGCTTTGTTTTTAAATATAATGAGTTCATGCTTATTACCCAGCTTTCAAAAGTCTACTAAAAAGTCAGGAAAATTTGAATGATGCGTCCTAATTCTTGTCCAGTTCAAACTATGCTTACATAAGTCAGCACGAAGTACAAAGTCAGCGCTGGGGGCATAATGAAGTCATGTTTCACCCAACCATTGTGTATTGCAGGTGCCAGAAAGAACGATCCAAAGAGATAATTAAAGAGACACACATCTTGATATCACATGACATGCAACATGATGCCAATGTAGTTTGTGTGTTCGTGATAATGGACAACAATCATCTGAAACATCATCTGGCTCCAGACACAGCAAGGGACGTTCAGATGGCGCTTGAGCCGTAGTGCGAAGTAAAGTTCTTTTAGTAGTAAAGGTCAGCAATAGGCCAAAATACAATTATACGTTGTGCAGAGGATTCGCTTGAATGAGGCTAAAGGAAGCTGAAAAGGATGATCATGACGAAAACAATAACTTTTACTCAAAGAGCACATTGTTTTTCCTGGTAAATAACATACAAGATAACAGACGAGAAAGGTCTAAAGCTAAAACACTAGTAGGAACGCTCTTGCTGCATCGTGTCAGACCAGTAGGACCCGCCAAATATCAACAAGAGACTTGAGCTGCTTTGTATGCCTGTATTCATTAGGAGAAGAAATCTGCCAATGATGCATATTGAATCGTGGTTAGTACGACGGCTAAGACAAATAAATCAAGCTGGTCAAGGGGATAGGGGTAGTACAGGACAAGTAACCCATAGAGGTGCCAGAGGAACTTAGTGAGGTGATTGAGGTGGCGAGAGAGGCGCTAGAGGAGACCAGAAAGTTTACATAGGAGCCCACAGCTGTGCTATAGAAGCCCAGAGAGGTGTAAGAAGCGCCCAGAGAGATGCTATATATAAAGAAAACGAAACAGATTCTGAAAGTGAGGACAATCAAATGAATAGAATACAATTCTGATAGTGGATCAACACAAGAAGAATATATTTCTAATAGTAAATCTTCACAAGATAAAGAAAATCGGACAGGTAGTCAAATTTACCAAGGGCTTTAATCTTTGTTGCAGAGATATCCTATTTATGTGTGTACAGCGCAATAAATATTAACAGTTGACAGGTCAAACTATAGTGTATGTATCTGTATTTTACTGGATAGACATATAAGACAACCAATAATGTCATAAAGATGTACAAATACAGTACTCCATCACGCAGTGGAGTATGTTTTATAAAATTGATTCTTCTTGTTTTTCTTTGAGGTTTAAGATTTAATACGTTTTCCAATTAATGTGCCACACTAAAACAATATTTATTTATTTTATCTTCGTTTACAGGTCTTCGATTGTCGACCAGTCCAATAATTTTTGTAAAGCAGATCCTTACAACGAAATTCTCAGCAGTGAATGCTTAATGTGCAATTTCTTCGTTTATAAGTTATTTATGTTACAAATTTAATTTCTAATTTACTTTTTTTCTTTCAAGAATGGTGAGAAGGTAATAATAGTGTAAATTAGAATATTATTTTGTTAGCTCACCTGAACCGAATGCTCAAATAAGCTCTTGTTACCCCCAGCTATGTGCCGTAGGAAACATTTCACATTTTCGTCTTCCGTTTAATAATAACTGAACGAATTTTAACCAAACTTGGTAGAAATGTTTCTTGCATTGACCTGAGCAAGAGTTCTTACTTTGGTGAACATTCGAATAAAATATGCCTGTCATATCCTCTAATTGTGTATTTCTAATCAACTGTAATCAGTTGAACGATTCAGGCCTTATTGGGTCTCTTGTTAGATGTTACAATTCTTAAATAACCAGTCAATACAGACTTAAAGTAATATGTTTCAACACGAGTTCTACCTGTCATAAACAGACAATAATTATTTGGCTAGGCAACTTTAAATATGTTCAAAACATCCGATGTTCCAATATACAGCCAAACCTTGTTCAGTTTGCCATTGTAAACCTGAGCAAAGTTGACACAGTTCGCAACATCGTTAGATACAGCTTGCCTGTCTCTTGCAGAAGCGACTCCAGTCAGGTGCCAGGCGGGAGCCAGTCAACAATGACGATGAAGTGGGGAATTATACACTGACAACTATGGATGAGTACAGGGAGGAATCCGGTCAAGTTCCAGGCGGAAGACATATCAACTATGATGACACAGGGAGCCATATACTTATAGCTATAGATTAGTACAAGCAGGACTTCCGTCAATGTCAGGCGGAAGCCTGATCATAATTGACGATGACATGTGAAGAATCCATACACTTACAGCTATGGAAGGGTTCAGGGAGGACTCTCGTCAAGTGCTTGGCGGTAGCCTGATCAATAATGACGATGACATGTGGATCCATACACTTGCAGCTATGGATGAGTTCAGGGAGGACCCTGGTCAATTGCCATGCGGGACACAGGTCAACAATGACGATGACGCTGGGAGCCATACAACGGATGAGGCTGTATTGTCCACAAACACAGTTATATGAAGAAATTTCAATTTTCGCTGATTACAACTTTAAAAGCCAAACTTTCCTTTATTTGCTATTTAAAACCATTATAAATGTAAGCTTTGAAAGAAGATACGGTTTCATATCAAATTTATGTGGTTCGACAATAAATTTCATTGTGATAGGAACACAATTTAGATTCTATTTCTTACATTAAAGTGAAATTTGTTTGTGACATCATATGATATGTTTCACATTTATCAATTGTTGCACTGATTTTATGGTGACGTATTACGTGATATTTTATACCAGGAATCACATAAGTTCTTAAATTGTCTTTATATCTCAATCGTTTTATGACAATGAATAACAGAATCGACCCTTCCAATTACAACATTGGTGATTTCTTAAAGATAAATATTGGAAAATAAGCAATGGCAAATGAGAATACTGGAATCCATTCACTTTTAAACATTTTATAATGAAACTATGGCCCAGTCAAATCTGTGTCATGAGACCGCGCAAACAAATACCAAAATGTTGTCTTTTAAGACAGGTGGTCTCTTAATAGAGGCACATTTTAACTGAAATTACATCCATGCGACCAAACAATTATGGTCTCTTATCTTAATAGAGGTGGTCGCTAGAGCAGGTTCGACTTTATTCAAAAGTGATTAGTGAATAGTAATTAGTTGATTTAGATGGATAAATACCCTACTTTGTTCGACTTTAAACCTGACCAAAGTTAAGGTTGACACATTTTTATTTTACAGTTCTATTTCATTTAAGTTATAACCGCTTAACAAAATTATTCCGAATATATTCTTTTTCTTTAGTCTTTTTGTGTTAAATTTCTTATATTTTCTGTTTTCCCTTCGTTATTAAATGGATGGGGAATATAGCAACCATGTCGTATCTTTCGAGGCCAATGCTGATTGTTACAGTAATTCTTAAGTACAGATAATTAAGTCATATTAATTGATTATGATTACTTTGTATATTTCATAGTAAACATTTATCTTCCCTTTACGATGTTTTAATACTTAATAATGCCAGATTGTTACTCATATAAAACTATTCATTCGTAAATTTGTCCATGAGATATGTTAAATCATTACACAAATCATTATCATCTTTTGTATTCCAATTATGACGTCACTCTCAGTCGTTTAGTATCTTTGGTCATCAAGTAATCACCCCTCTTTGTTAACTTGCAGGTTGTGAAAAGTCACGTGAGAGCTCAGTGTCATCCTTTTGGAGTCTGGATTCGATTTTGTAAGAAGGGTTGGGCTGTACATGGAACCTCTAAAAGAAACAATTCTTAATGGACAATTCCGACACTGTCTTGCAGCACGAAAACCCATCACTGTAACCTGCTGGAGTACGAATTTACAATAGTTCTTCACTTTTTTGAAATTATTCGAACAGCAACAATCAATAAAATGTGTTTAAAAATGTTTTTGTTGAATTTATTTATTACGGCAGTAGGTGAACATTTTGCAAAAACAAATATAGGTAGTGTTCTCAAAAAGTTGTCTGCGTGGTGAATTGTTTCTATACTATTGACGGTGGAAGACATTGTGTGGCATGGTGCCCTAGCCACGCTATTCAATGATATAATTTTATTTAAATGTAAATTCTTCGGATACAAGACATTTTTTGAAAGGCACAAGAAACTAGAGTTTTCAGTTACATTATAGAAATTGATATCACTTTAATTTAAATGAAAACAAAATCAGAAGGAATTTTTGGAGACAATTACCTTTTTAGTTGAACTTATTTGATATTATCGGACGCAGCTCACTCCCACTTTATAGAGGCCAGCGACTCTCTGCATGATATGCTAAAACCAAAGACTGTGGTTAACTACACTACATGCAGGTATGGTTAAGCTCGATCACACTATGGTTAAGTGGTACACACTACACCACACGCAGGCATGGTTAAACTCGATCACACTATGGTTAAGTAATGCAAACAACACTACATGCAGGCATGGTTAAGCTTGATCACACTATGGTTAAGTAATACAAACTACGCTACATGCAGCCATGGTTAAGCTTGATCACACTATGGTTAAGTAATACAAACTACACTACATGCAGGCATATTTGAGCCCGAATATAATTTCCCCTACGAGAAACAAAGATACGAATGCATTTACATTTGATTGTGGGAAGATGTAATAATAATAATAATAATAATAATAATAATAATAATAATAATAATAATAATAATAATAATAATAATAATAATAATAATAATAATAATAATAATAATAACTTGATGTAAATAGAGGAGAGTACGATTAAGCAAGCTGATATTAAAGAAACTGACGCACGATTCAAAGGAATACTTATTGAACAGAGTTTTTGGTTAATTGAAATTCGCCATGTCTTGCAGTATCCAATATTTCAATTTTTGTCAGTCAATACATTTATACATACATACATACATACATACATACATACATACATACATACATACATACATACATACATACATACATACATACATACATACATACATACATACATACATACATACATACATACATACATACATACATACATACATACATACATACATTAGTCTGCGATATAATAACTAAATTTCTACATGTGTTCTCATTCAAAACGAAATAAATGCACCTCGCGAAAAAACCTTAAATCTATTGATCGCCAAGGCTTGCAAATATAAATTGTTTCACTCGTTTAATAACTTTCAGCTGAAATAAGCTATTGCGAGTCTAAGGATGCAAATTTCTGTCGATGTTTCGGTAGAGCACATTTAGTTTGATAGAGAACAATTAATTAGATTTATGAGGAAAGATATCGTATTAAATCGCTAGACTGCAATTGTATTAATGTCCCTGTTTGGGGGCCGAAATTTATTCTTAATTAAGTCTTCATTATTTAACGGTCATGGAAAAGGTTATTTGAGGTCTTGGTATCAAAAATGTCATAGTTGAGAGTTTGCACGACTAGATATGAAGGAAGTGGAAGTAAGATTATCTTTCGAAATTCTCCAGAATCGGTTATTTAAAAATCTAGAGGGTTACCCTAACCGCGTTTGGCGTGTATTTATAAAAGGCGGCAGATACGTTTAATCTGATTGGCTACGCTAAATAAGGGGCGTGTTTCCCAGACGAAATTTAATGTTTTTAATATGCCCCATCGCAAAATTTAATCAGTCTAAGTTTTTCTGCAAGAGAAAAAGATATCTTGACTCCGAGCAGAATAGGAGAAAATTTTCTCGTATAAACAATTATTCAAGGGACCGGATGTCTGGAAAGTGGAAGGACACAATTCTGGCGGTAGAAGCGAGCGAGTCTTGAAAGCAGAAGGTATTTACATCAATCTCATGCAATTCGTTGATACCAATATAATTATTTGCTTGAATTTCTTTGTTTATATTTGCATGAATTTATTTGTTTAAATTCGTAGATCAATTTTCTTGATATGAGTATAGCTATTTGTTTGAGTTCATTTGTCTGATTTCGTTCAATAATCTTCTTTATATGAGTTTGATGAATTGTTTGAATTTATCGTCTTGATTGTTATAGGAATCAAGTATTTTAAGAATTTCATGCATTACTTTATTTTGATACAAGTTGTCTCAGATGATTTCATGTATGATAAAGACTTGAGGGAGTATTCGCTGAAATTAATTTAGTTAAGCCATGAAGTGAATTTCATTGATTTATTTGTATAATTAAAACGTGGACTGAAACTGTTATGTCTCCTGTGATGTTAGATTGAGTTAGGGATGAGCCAAGTACATTATTCTTCTGAAACATGGTTTTTTTATGGTCTGTCCAATTTGGCCTGACCAGATAGCCTTTGGTATCTGTTTGAATTCCGATAGGATGATATCTGACGTAACAAGAGTGGAGTAATGCTCTACTCCCAGAAGGATATTTGACAGAAGATTTAGGTTGCTCTCTGATTATTTTGAAAGGGGAAATAACTCCGACCAACTATCCACCTACCTACCTAACCGTACAAAGTTTGAGGGCCGGAAAGAGGCGAGATAAGAGATAAGAGAGTTAGAAGGAAGGAAAAGAAGGGGAGAACATCAATCTTGACCTGACAGCAACATTGGATCTGGAGTGACCAGCGATAACCAGGTTATGCAGTCAGACTGGGCAATGACTTCGATTATTCACTCGATTATATGATGAACTAAGTCTATCGTTTTTAACAGATCGGCTAATTACGTAATTATATTTGAGTTGAAATTCGGTAAATGATTTGAAAAGGAGTGTATCTTTCTAAAGTTATGTAATATTTCAATTTGCTTTATGTAATTGATTAAATTGTTATATTTCATGTACGGGGGCTCGTGTTATTCTGTTCTATATATCTGCTCAGATCTCTATTTATCCCATCTATAAAATTTCATATTTTATAATCTACTCGATCCGGGCAATAACACCGACGTCGATCATCCTCTAGATAACAATAACCAACCAAATCGTACACTTGTAAGAGAGGAGAACCTTACAGAGAGAGAGAGAGAGAGAGAGAGAGAGAGAGAGAGAGAGAGAGAGAGAGAGAGAGAGAGAGAGAGTTAAACAATTTTGGTCTATCACGAGCAAGCCACTCCATACATAAGTTTCTTTACATATTGTTTCTTGCCTTTGAACAAAACGTTATTTATATAATATATGAAGTTCTTTTCCATGATTAAATCATACTTACTCTGTGCAGTTCGAACAAATAAATTCAAGATAATGGATTCAATCGGGTTGAAACTGATTTTGATAATTTGTCTATGTAATGTCTCTGTGCCAACATGTTAGAACTTAATATAATCAGAAGGCCCATGGGATAGGAAACTGTCTTAGGGAGAAAATATCATTCATGTGTTCATGATTAAACTAACCAGTATATCTCATATTGTGCTTCAATGCATTTGAAAAGTGTTCCGACTTTTGATAGATTTCTTTCTACACTTGATTACACACATCTTCAACTAATGTTGCTAATGCGCTGCTTTTACTGTTTAGGAAGTGATGGATATTTCGTGACTGTGATTGAAGGTTTTTCGTCGGCAGTTTAGCGGATAACTTCGACAGCAGCCTGCCAGAGGGCAAATATTTTCCATCTCTAGAAATTGCAGGCACTGACCTCTTATTTTCTTAAAGTAACCTTAAAACATGCTGATTTTGTGGCGTTTCAAGCCATGGAGAAATTTAATTCATTGAGAGTAGTATTTACTGGAAATGTATTTGCCATATTTTGATCAACATGTACTGTATTCTTTTTAGAATATTGCCGTGTCACAATATTGTAAGCTTGGGTGACACGAATATAGTGATCTTCCAAATATATATGTTTATATATCAATAATCAGTAAGCGTTTTCCACACAGGTTTCTAGAAATTATTGTAGTAATTGACCGTTACCTCATGAACTAGAAACCAAACTGTGTCAACATAGGTAATCCCACAGAGCCTACGACCAAAATGTCCCGAATTGTATTTTTGTTAGTTCGGCATCTCAGATGTATATAATTTCAAAATATCCTTTATGGACTGGAATATTTGACAACATTTACAAAGATTATTTCATGAAAATTTTCAAACTATTCGAACACGCACAACCTGTGTCTTTACTCATAATGTACACGATTGCATATACTAGACATTGCGTAGTTGAAGCTGCAACATGCATATTCAAAATTCCTTTTTTCACACCCTTGTATATGGATCGATATTAAATTATAAGCTTCTACTTTTGCAGATTTAATAGAAGCGTTTACCCTTCCCGTTTCACCGACTCTCTGTGTGACTTATTATTTGTCTGTCAATGTCACCCTCTGACTTATTATTTGTCTGTCAATGCCAGCCTCTGACTTATCATTTATCTGTTAATGCTCGTCTCCTCCACACAGCGTATTTCAGCGATAGATACTTCACTCGGGGCATTAACATGTAGGTTCTAACACCACTAATACAATTCCTATAAACCGTAATGTTAACAAATTGAGAAATAAATATACTTTAGACACAAAATCGCGTTTGACACCAAATACCGTGCTTTACATCTATCTTTAACCTCTGCTGAAATGAAATAAATATTCTTCACACTTACCATTCGAGATAAACATGCGCGAATTGGATCAGCAATTTCATATTCTCTGATAAGCAGGATTAAGACGGCTCTTAATAATTATATATATAATAATATTTTCTAACAATTATTAAATAATATTTAATAATTACATATTTTTCTAACAATTTTTAAATAGATTCATTTATTCCGATGATATGTTGAAGAAGATGTCGCATGCTTACAAACTATTAAGAATTTTTAAAAATAATCATTTCCATTTTAGCAAATAACTGAAGACCGATTGTTATTCTTTGTCTCAGCACAAAAGTAATAATTTCTTCTCTCCCAAAAAATTACTTGTTTTAGACCTAAAAATACAGCGTACTTTTTAATGTGAGGATCCTCTTGTCAATAAAAGCAATAATGGTTTTTCAATGAGAGACGGTGGATTCAAATCGAGCATATTTACAAACTATTACCCGTATGTATCCTTCGAGGTTTCTATTTTTAGAATACGTTCATGCTTGCTTTGAGTGTAATTTCATTCCTATTCCAATCGATTATATGATATAATATATGTGGTTGTGCCGTGATACTTCCTGAATTGTATCTTGTATGCATATTGAACTTGTATTGATTATGGTGTCTGAGAGGGATTACAAGTCTGAAGAACAATTGCTTCATTTCTCGTAACGCTGCATTGTTGTTAGATTTCATCGAAAATGGATATAATGCAAGTCTATATTTGCTTTCTTCCCGTCCATCCCGTCCATCCCGTCCATCTGTCGTCTTCGCTAAATGAAGACAAATTGTTCCAGATAAATCTGAAAAACCTTTTTGTTTTATTGGTCCATAAAGAAACAACTTCCATTAATCTGGATGGAATTTACCATTAATAATTTTACTGTAAATAAGATTGTATGTCATATACTGGCAAATGTATTGGAGAAATTGGCTGGGATCACTAAATTGTTTCTTTTGCTACAATGTTTGGTACTGTCGTGTTGTCATTGACAAAGTGAAGACATCATTGTTAACATGTTTTGCTTCTTCTTCTTCTTTTGCTTCTTCTTCTTTTTCTTCTTCTTCAGGAAGTTAAAAATCCTTTGTTGTAAATTGAAGATACTCGTTTGATACAGAGTTCCATTGCTGGATGCAGATATTTGTATTTGATTCAGACTTCAAAGTGCTTACAAAGCATGTTCGACTTTTTATTTTATAAACGTACAGACTCATTCCGAAAACTCTGAAATTGATTATTCGAAAAACGTTTGAAATTTTTTAATGTTATAGTAGTTGTAAAAGGCCAGTTTGGCACCACTTTGTATCACATTTGCTATACCACTGAGCAGCAACGTATTTTTCTACCACCAAACAGACACCAAGGGGGGTCTAGGAGCGAGTGTCGGTCACAAGGGGGTGTACATTTTTGTTAGACTCTGGGAGCTCTTGGAGGGTGCATCTAGGCGAAAGGTGCGGTCACGATTGCATAACAGCAGGTGGGCGACTATCAACAACGTACCAATTAGAGACGCGGAGTGCTGATGGGATACTGTCATCGACCATGAGTGCTAGCAAACGTCTTTGATACGACTCCATGGGCAATAAGGAGGAGGTCTCCTCGGACGATGAAGGTATTACGTTTTCGTGCAAAGTGACATACGGCGCTGACGAGGAGACTGATCATTATGGCCTCGACTCCGAGGCCTTCTAGTATCTGTTTCCGGTCGCCGTCAACATCTATCAGACTCACCTAGCCAAAACGAATCTAACCAGATAATACTGGACTTATTGTCCTTATCTCACGCAATGGGAATATAAATTTTCTTTAGAAGTCGCGGATGTAGAACTGATGCAGTGTGCAGACGTGCTCTGTACGAAATGGGTCAGCTCATGAAAGCGGCACCTACGCCAGCGGACACATACCCAGCGGGATGGTGGTAGTACCACAATCCATGGACATCGACTAAGGTGGCACTCTCCAGTTTCGTGCTTTGCATAGGGTTAGATTTGTAAAGATGAAGAATTACCCAGGTTTTCCTCACTGGCTGTCCTGGCTATTTAAAAAAGACCTTCTATATCTTAGGTATTGTTAAAAGTACTTTGAATTCTCTTTATTTTGGTGTATGATTGATGGGTGTATTTGGGTTATAGACTATACAGCTTGGTCTTACTTATGATGTGCACCTCTCAAAAAACTGCTAGGTTCGCTTGGTCATTTTCACTTCCTGGACTTCAAAGGTAAATTAAAAAAAGAGCCAATAACTTTTTGGACTTTTTAGATATTTTGTAATCCATTCATAGTACTTTCAGAGGCTGATATTGTCTGCTCTGGCAAAATTCGTTTCCCTACTTTAATAACTGCTGAAAATAGTGCACTTTTAACTAATTCAGGCTGATTTTTCGAGTACTTTGGAGCGGCCATTTTGTCTGCTGTGTGCTTAAATCATGTCTAGTTTCCACAAGTACAATATGTAAAGAAATTTCAGCCACTGTACATGAAAGAAACATAGAGGTATGCCAACATTCTCTCCATTGTGCGGTTGCAAATGCAAACAACTTCATCTTACACCTGTCACTCTCTCAGAAGCATGTATTATCTGTAGAGCGCCCCCTAAGGCTCATAGGCCGGCAGAGCGATCTAACACACCTCTGGGAGGTCGGGCAGGCTAGAGGAATAGATGGAGCAGCTTAGGCTGCACCCTCACCTAACTTTTTGATGAGATCGGCGCGGCCTTCTGGCCGACCTTGGGCCAGAAGCGCATTTTTTCGGCGTTGCTGATTTCTACCGCGACATGGGCTGTTCGAGCAGCTGCGTGAATATCGTTCTCAAGGGTCTTATAATTATTCATCGACCAAAATGAGAGTGGACTCATCGTCAGACAGGGAGGCATCCTGGAGGGCACGAGAGACTAAGTCTGAGATGTGGTTCAGCTTACCTTCTGCGAGGACCCCAATCTGATCATGTTTGTGGACCTTAACGCTGAGCCGTCGGACGGTGAAATGCCCAGCCAGCGAATAAGGCCCCCACACGAGTGACGCGCCTTCCAAGGGTATAGCCAGAGGAGCAGCCGCCAGCGTAGCAAGCACACCCACACCCGCGATTCCGAGGAATATGGTTACAGTGCATTTCGCCGACGTCATACCGTCGACAATGTTGACCGCCCGCCTATACATTTTGCAGAGAGAGCGTCGCTGCTCAATCTCGGCCTTGAGCTGAGCCTTAATATCGCCGATTTTTTCAGGTGGTAATTGTGGTAAGGAAGCGGGGGATATATCGCGATGTGAGATTTGGCAGACATGTTTAAATGGTTTAATTGATGACTTAAATAAGTAACTTAGCATTGACGTGAACTCCCCCTTTATAGCAGTCTGGACCATGTGGCTCAAATAAACATGACCTGGTGTGGTGACGACAAGGGCCGACATGTAGGAAAACCTATTTTCCGCAAACTTTACTTTTTCAAACGCCAGCGATGCACTCGTCCTGGCCTGAACCTGCGGATCTAAACTTTCAGATCTCATTGCGAGAAAAACGTCAAACAGATTACCAGAGGACGCCCCCCCCTCCCCTCCCGAAACAATGCTACCCAAAACTGTAAAGTGGTATATGGCAGGCTCGGCCCCCACACTCTCCGCGTGCAAGAAAACGTAGGCACCATCAACAGTTGCCTAAATGGGGTTCCCTCTAGAGTAAGTACGATGAATCTAACACTTTCGGATGTCGACGAAAAACTAGCCACCGAGGATAAAAAGACAGCAAAGTTGGTAGGTCGCACAGTCGCATCGACATAGACCTTGGTAGCCGCATCCTGCGGAGACTTTGGCTCTCCCACACCTACTATTTTATTAGATATTATATCAAGGGGTGGGATGGGGGTGGATATAGTGCCCACCGATATTGAAGTACAAATCCTGCCAACGTAAGTTTTGGTAGCATTGTCTTTTGGACCAACCGGCTCCCCCATACCCAGGATTCTGTTGTCGTTCATGCTTATGGGTCCCCACGTGTTATCACCAGATTTGTATATCCTAGAAATAGCCAGTTTGCGATCTTTTACATCAACATAATCTTTGTTTGTCGCGTCTTTAGTCGCAGTAGGATTTGCTAAATCCACGAGATATTTAGGCGAATCTGCATGGGAGCGGTTAAATCCGCTCCGACCTGATTGTTAGTGGAATGGTCAACGTATGATTTGGTCGCCGCATCTTGAGGAGCTATTGAGTGTACTAGGGACGTAATTTTACTTTATTCTATATCCAGGGGACGAGCCATGCTATTATCTGGTTTGGAGAAACTTTCCTCGTCTTGGCGATTTACATATTCTTTTAAGGCTGCAATCGTGGCGTCGACCGCGGCGTCGACCTATTGTCTCCTAACCGCGTCAGGGTCACTGATTGTCGGCGCCTGGCGGTTTATGTATTCTTCTATGGTCCGACATACTGTTTTCTTACCGCATCGTGGTCCCTCCTAAGGGAAGCCAAGCCCGTGATCCTTTTTGCCACCAGGTTTAGGTCACCGGTCATGGTGTCGCCAGCCTTGGCCACTCGGAGAGCTACTTGCTCGTCAAAATACCTTATCGCCATTTAGCCCAACCAGCGCAGAACGGGCGCCCCCTTGACTAGGGCGGAGACCTGCACGTCCCCAAAGGGTACCATTGGGTATGCTGCCCCTGGGTCAACTCGAATAAAGAGAGCGCCGAAGGGCCGAGCTCATGTCATGGCTACGTTAGCGAGAAGGGCGTCGCGCGCCACTTCAGTCAACAAGTCTGCGACCTTTTGCCGATCCACCTCGTTGACCACGGATCGCACGTCAGGCAGCATGTTTTTGGTCGCCGACAGCTTCATCCGACTGAGGTACTCACGCTCTGTCGCCAAGACCTTTTCTACAGCCTGAAGCCCTTTCTTGAGAGTGGCCGGCTTGATGGCGCTTTCGACGCGCGTCAAGGCCACTGTACTAGCTAACGCCGCCGCTACCTTGGGAGTTGCACTGACGATGGTTCGAAAGATGTCACATTGCCCGTAACCATAATGCACTTGGTACGTCGGTCGTCGGGAGCCTACTACCCGAATCCTTATAGCGCGCTTTGGTGCATTTATGATTAGTATGCTCGCGCCACCACTTCTAATACATTACCGAGCGCGAGGAGGTCGCGGATGTAGAGGCCGAAGGTGATCGTCTCGCCTCGGAGGCTCAGCAGGTGGCCATCATTGTCGGTCAGCGTGAAGAGCAGGAAGTTGATGTGGGGGCTTCGGAAAGGAAGGTAAACGGGCACTGGTGGCGTAAAGGTCAGGACCTCAACCGGACTCGCGCCTGGAGCGAAGCTGTAGAGCACGTAGATTGGGCTGGGCCGGTTGCTGGTATTGGAGTCCACGTACAACACGTCGGCGTTCTTGTGCCTCCCGCGGCTAAAGAGACCGGTGGGCTTCTTTTGCCACCCCCACCCCACCTCCCACCCTAAGCATCACGTCGTCGTAAAAAATAACGTTGTTTCTGTCGCGATCAAGGTCGTCCGGACCTGGGGCGTCGTCGACGCAAGAAAAAAATAAACGTTACCGGTTCTTCTACGGCATCGACTTCGTTTTTATAGACATCCCGCCGATGACTGCGAACAGCAGTGCAATCTTCTTGCAGACGGTTGCATCACTAATCTGCCGCAGCACGTCGTAGCACCCTTGGTCATCGCGCGCTCGGGTAGACCACGTACAGCAGGCCCCACTTCATCCAGCGCGTCAGGCAGTTCAGCGGCCGCTGGGTCTTGCCGCTGCCTGAGGGGACGATTAGCAGCTAGCGAACGCGATCTGGTGCTAAGGACCAGTGATGACGCGGCTTCTTAGCACCCTTCGTGGGGGAAGACGCAACGACCTCCATACGTATTGAACGCATGCGGAATCCTCCAAAAATCTCGCATACTACCTGCGTTGTCGGCGAAAAACTGGAACAGTTGGTGACGCAGCGTAATGGTCCTGGCAAACGGCTCGAGCGCCCTTCTGGGGGCCTGCGCCGTGTGCGGTGCGGAAAAGGTCACGTTTGTGGGAGCCGCGAAGGTAGAATAGCATGGCGGCGATATCGTTGCCAACCTCCGAAAGCTGTCTGGGCTGCCCTGGAGTAAGTATTCCGGGAAAGAGCACATGCAGCGCGACAACTATTGCAAGCCCAGTTCCCGACTGGACGCCGCCAGCAATCCCAAGCCGGGTAAGGCGCCCATCAACCGCGTGGACGCCGCGTCCTACCGGCACGACATGTCATACTCGCGCAGCAATGACATGCACGACCGGCACGAAGCCGAAGTAGACCTGATCCACGACATAAAGGCCATCCGGGGTGCCGCCATTGGCGAGCGGCTTGTCTGCATCTTCGCTAAGGGCAGGATGAAGGCCAAGCTCGCAGTCGGCGGGTGCGCATCCATCTGAAGATGGGCCCCACAGACTGTATCAATGGATGCCCGTCTTGCATACGTTTACTACAGTCATAGGATGGTGGTGACAAGCGGCTAAAGAGCTTGCAGCGGCCGCCAAGGCCCCGGTAGACACTGCCAAGGAGTGGTTGAGAAAACAGGCCGTGTGGTAAATCTACCTGTAGGCGCTGCGCAAAGTTGTCCGCCCAAGTTTTAGCGTCTCGACACCCAACGAAGTTCACGCTTCCGACGGATGGACGGCGCGTATACAAGTATGCGCTGACAGTGGTGGACGTCGCCAGTCACTACATGGCGGCCGAGCCCTTAACCAGCAAGCAGGCTACCGAGATTGCCACCACGCTGATGCGGATCGATAAGCGGGTCTGCTCAATCGGCCCAGGCTGCTGCAGGTCGTTCACGGGCAGGAGTTGATGGTTACCGTGTCGCAGCTCATGACCAGGCACGATAAGAGCCTCCAGGTCGGCGTATATAACGTAGGGAACGGGCATCTGAGGAAAGATATCTTTAAAATAAAGCTTATTCTTTCTAGGCTTTGGTAGGATAAGTTTTACTATGCAGCTCGCTAAGAACCTTCTTAAATTGTCGTCTGGCCTTTAATTCAAAGCATCGCAGCTTGTCGGCCTGGCGGCCATTTCCACAGCGGTTGGATATGCGGTGAGTGCCTGCCCCGTATTTCCAGCATGTCAAATACGTACCGCGCAATAGTTGTTGAAGCATTTTCGTCCACACCGTTCTGTTTGCCCCCAAGACATCCATGTACACGTGTTTGTTCCTCGTCGGACCATGACTACTGACGGTATCCCATCAGCACTCCGCATCTCTAATTGATGTGTTGCTGATAGTCGCCCACCTGCTGTTATGCTACCGTGACCGCCCATTTCGCCTTGAACCACCCTCTAAGAGTTCCATTGGTCTAATAAAAAATCATGCCAGTAATACCAGTCTAATAAAAAGAAGTCTTAACTAAATGGAGTTTGGCTGTATTTACAATAACAGATTGATTTAAAAGGCAATTGTCACTGCTAAAATAGACATAATTGATCGATGCCGACATTTCCTGAATAACTTTTCTGACAGAGATTAGATAACGTTATTTTCATTTTAAATTATTAATGTGCTATCATCATCAGAAATACACTGAAAGGGGTATTTATCCCTTATTGTACTTGTTGTCAGTTACATGATATGAACATTAATATTAATATTATAAAATATTAAGTATTTGTGGATAATTATATACTTTTGATCCTAGATATTTCATTCATATCCAATGAGTCCCATTCAACTTATCTGGATGGAAGCAGCAAAAGTTCTGTGATACATATTACATATTCAAAATGTAAAGAATGAATCATATTGAGAATGACTTGTATACCGTCATACATTTATTTCTTAAATATACTTTATTGAGTTTACCTTTATCAAGGAGTACATGACGCAATCATGTAATACATTTATTTTTGAATGAAAATCAGGTATGTCAAGTTTTGGGATTGAAATTGTGACCAAGTCCACCCGATTCAACATATAAAATGACATAACGCCGCATAATATTTTTTGTTCTTTCCTCAAAAAAAAAAAATGACAAGCAGTTGTGAGAGATTTTATTTTGTATTGAATCATATTGCTTTGATGAATTTACACTGATTAAATATCTGCAATAAATCACCTAAAGTATAAGAGCAGAGGCATTAAATGGTGAACACAACTATGTTTGAAAAAATTGCACTTGAAAACATTAAGAAAAGAAAGACTAACAATATTATACAAGATAAGATTTACTCAGTAAAGATTCTAACACAATGGTGCAAATTAACGTTTATATGCCGATTGTGGTGATTACACTATGTATTTGGGTCATATGAATTCAAATGAACACAGCAGAAACTATTCACAATAATTAATTCCAGCTGATAGTAGTGCCTATTTAGAATATTGTAATTACAATATTAGTTCATATTTAGATTATTGTCATTACAATATAAGTACCTATTTAGAGTATTGTAATTACAATACTGGTACCTATTTAGAGTATTGTCATTACAATATTGATACCTATTTAGAGCATTGTCATTACAATATTGATACCTATTTAGAGTATTGTCATTACAATATTATTACCTATTTAGAATATTATAATTACAATATTATTACCTATTTAGAGTATTATAATTACAATATTAGCACTTATTTAGACTATTGTAATTACAATATTATTACCTACTTAGAGTATTATAATTACAATATTGTTACCTATTTAGACTATTGTAATTACAATATTATTACCTATTTAGAGTATTATAATTACAATATTAGTACCTATTTAGAGTATTATAATTACAATATTATTACCTATTTAGAGTATTATAATTACAATATTAGTACCTATTTAGAGTATTATAATTACAATATTAGTACCTATCTAGAGTATTGCATTTACAATATTAGCACTTATTTAGACTATTGTAATTACAATATTAATACCTATTTAGACTATTGCAATTAGAATCCTAGTACCTATTTAGAAAATTGTAATTACAATATTAGTACCTATTTAGACTATTATAATTACAATATTAGTACCTATTTAGACTATTGCAATTAGAATCATAGTACCTATTTAGACAATTGTAATTACAATATTAATACTTATTTAGAATATTATAATTACAATATTAGTACCTATTTAGACTATTATATTTACAATATTAGTACCTATTTAGACTATTGCAATTAGAATCCTAGTACATATTTAGACAATTGTAATTACAATATTAATACCTATTTAGAATATTATAATTACAATATTATTACCTATTTAGAGTATTATAATTACAATATTAGTACCTATTTAGACTAATGTAATTACAATATTATTACCTATTTAGAGTATTATAATTACAATATTAGTACCTATTTAGACTATTATAATTACAATATTAGTACCTATTTCGACTATTATATTTACAATATTAGTACCTATTTAGACTATTGCAATTAGAATCCTTGTACATATTTAGACAATTGTAATTACAATATTAATACCTATTTAGAATATTATAATTACAATATTATTACCTATTTAGAGTATTATAATTACAATATTATTACCTATTTAGACTATTGTAATTACAATATTATTACCTATTTAGAGTATTATAATTACAATATTAGCACTTATTTAGACTATTGTAATTACAATATTATTACCTATTTAGAGTATTATAATTACAATATTAGTACCTATTTAGAGTATTATATTTACAATATTAATGCCTATTTAGAGTATTGCATTTACAATATTAGCACTTATTTAGACTATTGTAATTACAATATTAATACCTATTTAGACTATTATAATTACAATATTAGTACCTATTTAGATTATTATAATTACAATATTAGCACTTATTTAGACTATTGTAATTACAATATTATTACCTATTTAGAGTATTATAATTACAATATTAGTACCTATTTAGAGTATTATATTTACAATATTAATACCTATTTAGAGTATTGCATTTACAATATTAGCACTTATTTAGACTATTGTAATTACAATATTAATACCTATTTAGACTATTATAATTACAATATTAGTACCTATTTAGACTATTATAATTACAATATTAGTACCTATTTAGACTATTGCAATTAGAATCCTAGTACCTATTTAGACAATTGTAATTACAATATTAATACCTATTTAGACTATTATAATTACAATATTAGTACCTAATTAGACTATTGTAATTACAATATTAGTACCTATTTAGACTAATGCAATTACAATATTAGTACCTATTTAGACTATTGTAATGACAATATTAGTACCTATTTAGACTATCGCAATTACAATATTAGTACCTATTCAGACTATTGCAATTAGAATACTAGTACCTATTTAGACAATTGTAATTACAATATTAACACATTTTTAGACTATTGTAATTACAATATTAGTACCAATTTAGACTATTGTAATTACAATATTAGTACCTCTTTAGACTATTGCAATTGCAATATTATTACCTATTTGGCTAATGCAATTATATTAGTACCTATTTAGACTATTGTAATTACAATATTAGTACCTATTTAGACTAATGCAATTACAATAATAGTACGTATTTAGACTAATGCAATTACAATATTAGTACCTATATCGACTATTGTAATTGCAATACTAGTACCTATTTAGACTACTGTCATTACAATATTTGTGCCTATTGAGAGTATTGTAATTAAAAATGGGTAAAAATATTTAATCAACTGCCACTAAGGGAAGATATTTAATTTTTTGTTTAATTTCTAAAACTTCACTAAGATATGACAATCCAAAACATTTGGGAGCTATTGTTAAGAAACTCATACTCAGGCATACATGTCGTTCACACCATAGTGATAACGTAGTAAATCCTGGGTCATTGATGTCACGAGTTTACTAACCTCAACTTTAGACCTACATGTTTAAGGTCTCCAATTAAAAACTGTATATGAATCTTGTGGACTTGGTCAATTTTTGGTGCAATTTTGGAAACAAGCGAAAATTAAACTGCTTGGTCTAGTGGCAGTTTGTAAAATTTCTTACCTATTTGCAATTACAATAATGTAATCTAATGTATTCTTATCAGTCAGAATTAATTATAACATATAGTTCCTGTTGTGCTTATTTAAAGTCGTATTGCCCAAAAAAACATGGTGTAATAACCAAAATGGACATATAAACCTTAAAAATGAAATGCATTGTCATATAACAGATTCAAAGGATGGCAGAAAAAGTTAATGAATACTCATTTCCTAACTGAGTGATTCAAGGAATGAATGAATCAGTAGCCTGTCTTTTTAAGAGACTGGTAAAAAGAGCCATTGTTTTTTCTTTCTTTCTTTATGGATGACGGATTTATTCAGTAGGATAAAAGACCAGGCTTTCGGTTATTCACATCACAAAACTAGGATGGCAGTTATCTAGCACCATAACCTATGCAATTGGATGAAGCTAACGGAAATTACTTGAACAAGATATTTATCATGATTGAACGTTTTGTACACATTTAGGGTATTACATCAGTACATGACGTGTTTTGACCTGAATATTTAGGCTAAACACCTTATGATTGCCAAATATTGATAGAAAATAAGTTTTCATGTCAGCCGAATGAAGGGTCACATTGAAATTTCCGGGTGAAGAACTGTCATATAGTTATGATTCGCGGGGTCCTAACCCAAGATGTATTAATTTTCTGACTTTACGTATGTGCCAGACTTTTTATATCCCTGAATTACCTCCCTTAATATCAATCTTTTTTATTGACCGAGTATTTACACATAGTTAGACGTAGTTCTATTCTCGGTATCGTAATTGTCATTTGTCAGGACGTTCTATAAGACATAGTGATTCCAAACAGAATAAGTTGGGTTTAGTAGACAAAATGTATTTCAGTTACAATGCTCCGATATTGTAGCTTGTAAAGAATGCTTTAATAACATAGCATAAATTTGACAAAAAGGTTGGCTTAATCGAATGCGTTACATGGTAAGTGTCGCTGCTACAATATATATATATATATATATATATATATATATATATATATATATATATATATATATATATATATAGATATAGATACTGATGCGGACATTTCTGATCAATATTCTTTACAAAAGTTAGGTAGAGTTACGATGATAAAATAATAATGTGCAGTCAGCATCAGAGATGATTATAACAATATCTTTTTTAATGACTGAACATTACATCAGTTACATAAACTTATTACATATCTGCAGATAAAGTATATAATTTTACTCTAGATTTCTAGGTCACTGCAAAGAATCTTTAGAAAATGGATATGGTGCTGTATACCTGTTACATATTAGATATGTAATAATCCATCAATCTAGAATGTGAGAGATATTAATAATATTAATAATAATAATAATAATAATAATAATAATAATAATAATAATAATAATAATAATAATAATAATAATTAAATAATAATGATAATAATAATAATAATAATAATAATAATAATAATAATAATAATAATAATAATAATAATAATAATAATAATAATAATAATAATCTTTATTTAACGTAGATACACATCTGGTCATGAAAGACCCATCTGCCACGTGGTCCTCAACGTATTAACAGTTTTTTATGCAAAAGTCACTTACACACACTCAAGTATACTCTCACGCGCATTCATGGTTCTATGGTTGGTACATGGAATTCACAATTATTCATTACATATATACAGAGAGAGAGAGAGAGAGAGAGAGAGAGAGAGAGAAATATATATATATATATATATATATATATATATATATATATATATATATATATATATATATATATATATATATATATATATATATATATACAGAAACCAAATATTATCTTATAGCCAGAGCATAACAAAGTAATCACAATTACCAATCTAATTAAAATCGAGATCTCCGACATAATGGAGATTTGACGGACTCCAATACAAGGGCATGTTCTGTTTATCTTATGATTCGACACTCAAATAAGGGCTTTAACATTTATGAAAGTTTCAGACTTAATTCGAGACGTATCGTTTTAATGATAACTGTCTCTAACACGAAATGCAACGCTTATTCGAATGTGTTGCTAAAACTAAGTGGACCGGAAATTGCAAAGGTCGGCAAAAACGTGAACCTTTATCGGTGCCTGTCAGATCTACATTTTATAAGTAGATATCGATTGGAATGAGATTGTCAGAACCACATACTTTTGAATTGGTAAAGTGATACTTCCGGCGATTTAAATGAATACATTAAAGCATCATGTTATTCAAGACTTGGAACGCATGAACAAAACATTCTCATAAAATGTTTTATTTTGGACGACAACGGAGTTAGGCGCAAAGACGTCAACAACGTGTACAGCACGACCCTTTCTGCACTTTTATGCAACCGAACCAAAGCTGCAATCAAGTAAGTTTAACTAGTGTTTGTCCGTTCAGCAATCATTGCTCTTCGGTTTATAACCATAAAGCAGTTAGCCATAAGTTGTGATTTCTAATTTCCTCCTTTTTGCTTGTTTTTGTTTTATAGAATAATCACTATCGTATTGTAAGGGTATGGTATGGCTTTGGCCAAAATGACAACTATATTAGCATACATTTTTATACTTTCATTTTCGCACAACTCTAAGCGAATCTCCTTGATGAACTTCTTTTCCAAATGCATATATTTCTAATAGATTTCGCCAGGATCAGGTAAACATCCAATTAGAATAGGGTGCAAAAGCTTCTGTGAGTGAAAGAAAACACAATCAAATAATATAGTGTTAACAATGCTGGCTATTGGTTTGCGTCAATCGATTGACTTTACCTCCCTAAGGGATCTATTGTATTGTCTGTGTTATCAATCTATCTTTCGATCGATCGATCTATCTATCTGTGTGTGGGTTTGTCTGTAGTTTTGAACGTTTCAAAGCTTCCTTGATAATTGAGACACATGTATCAGCTAGACTATACAAACTCTTGTACTGAGGTAAGCTTCCTTCACACATGCTATGGCAGATACATACATACATACATACATACATACATACATACATACATACATACATACATACATACATACATACATACATACATACATACATACATACATACATACATACACACACACACACACACACATACATACATACATACATACATACATACATACATACATACATACATACATACATACATACATACATACATACATACATACATACATACATACATACATACATACATCAAACTCCATGTACCTTATTTTATTCTTTCCTTAATTGTGCACGTGCGGATAAAGATACATTCATATTAATGACCTTTCAAGTTCTCTGGAGCCATAATAAACATAACAAAAGAAAGACTGAATGAATGAAGATTGCATCAAATGTAACTTATTGCTAATAATTAAATAAATCAAAGCTTGGTGACAGACTAGAGGAGCTGTGCTGAAACAGAAATACGGCCATCTTGTTTAATTATTCATTGCATATTTGTAGCACATTGTGCAGCATCCATAAATCGCGATAACTGCTGTCACTTTACGACCCGCCTCATCAATAGTGGTATTAATGGCTCTATTTGTCTACTTGAAAGGGCAAATGAAGGTTGTTTATGTTAGGAAAGTACGGTATACGAAAGGCGTCCTTACTTGCAAGAGTGGTATTGCAGAAAGAAGGGCAATAACTTTCCCCTTTAGATGATCAAATGACCATACATCCATATACCAAGACAAGTAAGACAGAAGAGCAGAAACCTCTTGCCAATTTGCAACTATGTATAGCCTTTATATCATGATTGAAGGCTTCATTACCATGTAAAGCTGGAAAACTACCTATTATCGTAAAGACCATTTGCTTCTAAATATATAATTTTAGCATGCGGGTTGGCGTTAAAAAATCAATTAAGTACCATTTTCAACGTGCAAATTACATACCAAACATGCCTCAGAAAAAAAGAAAAATGTCCAATGTCCACAGTATCGGAACCAATACGCCTTTGTCATTTCTTTTCCGGTAATCTATGAGCCTACCGGTAATTTGTGTGGCTAATTTTATCTAACTTCGGCACACTGTGCTAGTGATGTGTCTTATTTCCAATTATTTTGTGCGACTATTTGTCGTTTACTTTCTTGCCGATTGTCATTAACACCGGGAAAAGGCCGTACACAGATCCACCGGACATGATAAAATCGAGGGTACAGATTTGATACTGGAAATGTCAGCCACTTATTTTTATAACCCACAAAATACTCTTCACAATCTATGCAGCGGGTTTAATGTAAATCTTTTTGCTTGAAAATAAATCCATTACTTCGCACTAAGGTCTGTTTTTAATTACCAATCTGAATGCAAATCCATTAGAATTATAACCTCAGATTCATCAACCTTTCAGACCAATCACGCGTTCTGTATTCAACCAAATGTTTGACTTAATTGTAGGTATGTGCGCCGAAGAGTATTTGTTTTGAAAAATGAGCCTGAATGGTGTATTTACCGAACTTGAAGCATCATTTGTAACCCATTTAGCTCAGTGTTTGCATAACGTGCCGTTTGCTTACTGTTTGGGACCGTTTCATTTTTCAATCTTAACAATTCGTTTCCTTGCGGTCTATTGCCTTTTCTCGACTGTCTCTTAGTTTGCATAATGTTTCGTGCCTTTTTCTACCGTTCCATACAGTTCCCGAGTGTTTCCCTACCCTACAGCAAACAAAGTGCCTTTCCGTACCGCTTGAATACCATTTCGTATGGTTTGAATACCGTACCGTTTTGTCTTCGTACAGTTTCTTACCGCTTGTGAGCAGTATTGTACTGTGCACGTACTGTTACGCCTTCGCAGCGGTTTTCATGTTGACATAGATGTTTCAGGTACTGTATCCTATGAGTGAAAATAAGGGTGATATGTATTGCAAAGGATTGCTGCTTAACTGGTTATAAGTTGTGTTCACTTTCACTTAGGAATATCATTTTGGCCATCACATAGATAGGCCTAAGTTTGGGTCAACTTTCTGTAGTGCTGTTATTAAAGGAATTTGCAATTTGGGTATATTGTAGCTTTTACCAATTACTAATTTACGAATTACTGTATACCTTACATGTACTCAGGGGAATATGTTTTTAATGCAAATATACCCTAATACCTCGAAAATAAGTCTCGGCTTATATATATATATATATATATATATATATATATATATATATATATATATATATATATATATATATATATGTGTGTGTGTGTGTGTGTGTGTGTGTGTGTGTGTGTCTGTCTGTCTGTCTGTCTGTTTGTGTGTGTGCGTGAAAGCTTCTTTCAACCATACGTTTCACTGCTGCATTGTTAAAGAACTTGGTAATTTATGTTAACTGATACGTGATTTTTAAAAAAAATTGGGCATATTTTTGAATTGACGCGTTTCGTCTATCAAGACACAAGTTTATTCTCACTGCACGTTAAATAATATACATATAAGATATGCACTGAACATATTCGGCGGCTTAATTTCAAAGTGGTTTATTTTAGAGAGCAAAAACGTCGTAAGAATTAAATGGCTTGTTGTCGAGGTGGCTTATTTTCATGAGCAAAACGTCTTATTTTCCAAATATAGTCTCACATCGTTCATTCAAAATTGTATCTTTTTATTCCAATTCATTTTCTATTTGTTTATTTGTTAAAATGGATTAGGATCAAATGTATACACTCATATTCTCCGGTAACTTTCAATACTGCTGTTGTTTTTGTTGTTATTAATGATGATGATGATGACGATAATGACGAAGACGAAGAAGACGATAATGCGGCTGCTGATTACCTTCATAATTGTTATTGTAATGGTTGCAGTTTTAGTTGTTATTATTATTAGCATTATTATTATTACTGTTGTTATTATTATTATTATTATTATTATTATTATTATTATTATTATTATTATTGGTGGTGGTGGTGGTGGTGGTATATATTTGTGGTGGTGATGGTTGTGGTGTTTTAAAGGTCAGAGTAATACAGTCTACACTGTCTCTATTGTTGTTATTGTTAGTGTTGTGGTGGTGGTGTGCTGGTGGTGCAGGTGATAGTGATGATGCCACTGGTGATAGCTTGTGCTGGTGGTGCTAGTGATAGTGATGATGATGGAACTGGTGATAGTTGTGCTGGTGGTGCTGATGATAGTGGAGATGATGCCACTGGTGATATTCCTTCAATAAAAATATTATCGTGCCTTGTTGCAACTTTAAACAGTTTATGAATGAAATTAGTACGTGTCTTTCTTGAAAACCAATTTTACTACTTATAATAAACTGTAATTTAATTAATAATGAAAAAGAAAACTAACTTTTGACTTTCAAAACACAATTCAATTAAAATTAAAGCTGATTTATCCCCCCCCCCCCAAAAAAAAAAAAATGGGGAAAATATACACATCTAAAGAATCCAGGAATGAATGTAACAAGAAAAAGACACTGTCTAAAGTGAAATGAAAAAAATCGCATATAAAGTCACAGGAAAAAGTCACTTATAAAGTCACAGGAAAAAATCACTTATAAAGTCACAGGAAAAAGTAACTTATAAAGTCACAGGAAAAGTCTCATTTTTTAGTTATACAATTATACTATTTTTTCTTCAATATAAAATAAGGTTAAAAAAAGTCTTCTTGTAATTTAGTAGCATTATTATGAAAACATTATTTTGCAACCATAAAAATAGACAAACTTGCTTTATCATTAATGAACATGCTTAAGTTCTTGTGATAAATTAGAATTAAAACAAATAAAGCAAAATGTGTTTATTGAGTAACTATGGTTCAGTTGCTTGATGAGTTATAATTCATCAAGTAATGATTGTCTTTGTGCTAATATCTGAATCAAAACAAGAACATATTAGAATACATAATGTCTGCCATAGTTATGACAACAATGATTGTGACATGGATATTTGACGTATTGATTTATTTTACATTTTACATGCATTTAGATGAAATACTAAAATTATATTACTTTTAGTCCAGAACTTTTTTCTTTTTATATATAATCCAAACAAATTTATTTTGACTCTCTTTCTTGTGACATTGTTGATGTGCCTTTTTCCCAGAGGTAAAATTGTGACTGTTTTTCCGGTGACTTTCTTTCCATTTTCTATATAAATATCTACTTGCATTTTCTTGCTTCTAAATATAGTCTATACTCGCTAAGCCATCCTAGCATTAATATTATACACGTGATCAAAAGTGTCCGTTAAAAAAAAAACCCTAGCAGAGATGCCTATATAAGGCTGATTGTTAAAGTTAGCTCCCAATTATTAGTTATCATACGAGACCAGGAAATTTTCAGGACACAATTCTATCTCGGAAAATAAATATATATGTCTCTTGTAAGACACAGGATATTAACTTGAATTATAAACTATATATAAAAGTGTTCAAACGGGGTAGATGGCGCTGAAAGACTCGTTCTCCCAGAGCATGTTACATCCATCCGTCATCCATCCATCTATTTGTACATAATTTTGTATTCTCTTCAACTGAAAATTCAGGAAAGGGATAATTTTCTTGTTTATTAAATGGTAAAGCATCTGCTTGACGCATATTGCGTTTGATTGACTCCCTAAGGGTGCGCTGGAAGAGGTTTACAGTGACATTTTAAACATGCTGTGACTAAACTTTTATATACAGAGTTGGCTCAATGTATCAATCTATAATTGGTCAAATTCTAGTGGCACTTTAAGTTGTAAATTGATCACGTGATCATGTGTGTGGAAAAACTTCAAGTAGCGTGACCGTATTATAACCAGCGATTGTATAAACAATGTCTGTTTTTGCTAGTCGCCGAAGGGGGTGTTAATAATTAAATAAACACACTGGGAAATATCGGTCACACTTTTGACATAACCTAAGGTTAATAAATTAAGTGTGTCATTAGGTCTCTTTGTTGTTTACCAATTGTATGTAACAATCATAGTTTGTTGATGGCTGTACAAATATAGTTGATTGATTTAAGCTGTGGACAGCATAGGGCTTCATTTCAGAATAAAAAGCGACGTCAATTATCGGCTCATTAGCAGCTATAACAGTTGTAAAATACGACTTATAAAAATTACTGTAATTTATTAGTTTACCATAATGCATTTAACTGCGAGATATCAGTTTGTATTCGTTGTACTTTTTACATTATTATGGCGACACCATCAAGCAAGCGTTGACGTGTAGAGATACCGGCCAGCATAAAAAAGAAAATCTGTGAGCACAAAGAAGATCACCCAAAAGGAAACTGACATAATAAATGTATGTACATTACATACATATACATAGAGTGTTCGATGAGTTAATTGCTTAAACTTATATTTACGTGTATGTACAAGTGCATGTTATAATAAAGTGAAATAAACACAAGTCAGTAGATGTATTCATTGATTTATTTCAACCATTATTGAATATACAGTACATTTACAGCTAGTAAAACATGTACATGTACAGTACATGTATACAGTATGATGACATCGTAAAATAAAAATGTGTATGATTCAATTATCCAAAAAACTCATTAATCCGGACATATTCACTGGAAACGAAGGTGTTCGGATTAACGAGGTTCATCTGTATGCGGTTATAACAGGGGGATAAATAATATATGTAGTGGATTCCACGCTATGTCGTTGAAAACCAACCAGCTATGTCCTCTGGAGCACTTGTGGCGGTGCTTAAAACGTCATTGTATTGTTTTAAATTAGGTAATATGTTCATAATATGGGGTTTGAGATGGCGAACTATCGAAGTTGCTCCAGTAATTTGTTTTTCCCATGAAATAGTTAAAATGGAGAGAGAGAGGATCTTCATGTTGAATAATGTATTATCGTAATTAATAGATAAAACCCACAGCATTTCTTTTAATAAAATAACATTTGTAAAATTTCATGCTAAATTGACAAGATGCAACTTTAAGATTTTATTTTTTCAGTATCAGCTTTACTTGTTTATGTAAAGGTGACACGTGATGGGTATTGTTACCGGATAGAAAAATATTTACATCATCATCCATAGAATAACAATACAAATATATAAAATAAGATTGGAAAGTCTGATGAACCCATTGGGCTTGTTTATTGAGTACACTTGCTCGTAGAATCTACTGCACCTATAAAAAAAATTCATAAGTTCAGTTTGTAGGAGCATTGTATCTGTTCTTAACCTGCATGAAGCTTACTGTAATTGGAATGTGTGGTGCGGTGAGGAAGAAAAGAAAGAACTCGCATGTATTTACAACAACTCCACATCTGAAACCACCAGGTTCACCAAGTGAGTTTTTCTTCTTTGCATATTTTACCTTTAATCGCATACAATCAATCTGACTCCGAAATGATGACCGAAGAAGACAGGTGGACATTAGAAACTACTTCACTTAAATATGTAAGCTATGTAAATTCCTATCATTATTTCTGTCCATTTTAACAAAATTTATAAGTAACATAAACCGCTCTCTGCATTAACACGAATTTGCGGTGAAAATAGCATAACTCTCAATGAAGTACAGAGAAAATTGGCCTAAGTAAGCAAAATGTACCGCCCCATTCTCAAATTGAAATCATCCTCTTTCAAAATAATAGATCTCTCTCTCTCACTCTCTCACACACACACACACACAGACACACACATACACAGACATACACAGATACACACAGACACATACACACAGGCACAGACACACACAAACACATACAGACATATACACACATACACGCACAGACACACACACATACACAGATGTATACACACACAGACAGACACACACATACACACTCAGACACACACACACACAGACACCACTTCAACAAGAAGTATTCAACAGTATTATCGGTATTTTATGTAAATTGCTCTGGTTTCATTTTCCAGTACGTCTCATCTGATCAGTTCCCCAACAGATCATTTAACATCCCCATTGACCAAGTTCCATTCAAGTGGTAAACAGGTGATCTACAGTTTCAGCCTTTACGTGTATGATCGAAAATCATTATATAAAATCAACATTAACGTCTTTGGCAATTATTAGCCACTTCTTGCATCTGACCAGTGCTTCTAGTAAAATATAAGTGCAAATTAAAATATATAATCTCTCTCTCTCTCTCTCTCTCTCTCTCTCTCTCTCTCTCTCTCTATATATATATATATATATATATATATATATATATATATATATATATATATATATATATATATATATTGCTATCTCAATGGCAAAACTTAGCGAAGAAAATTACTATGGGCTTAAAAAAATATTTGCTTTAAAATAAACCCCCAAAAAACAAACAATATAACATTTATTAGATATAATTTACGTATCGTATATTAAGCCTATATTAGAATATGCAGATGTCGTGTGGGGTAGATGTTCAAATACAGACTCATATAGATTAGAGAGATTTCAGTCAGAGGCTGCTAGGACAGTCACAGGTCTAACCGGAAGTGCCCATGCACGCAATATTTATGAGGAATGCGGCTGGCTCCCGCTCTGAGAAAGAAGAAAATCTCACAAACTCTGCGCTTTTCATAGAATAATTTATAATGATTCACCAAGTTATTTAAATGAACTGCTTCCTCCTTTGCTGGGAGAAACGTCAAGAAACAATTTACGTAATCGACAAAACTTCTCTATATTAATACCAGACTTGAAATAACAAAAAAAAAAAACCTTTCCTTAACTCTTCTATTCTCATAATGAATACCCTACCTGAAAATGTCCAATCGGAAAGCGATTTCTTAAAATTAAAAAGTATATTATCCCGCTAAACAATAGCGTTCCTTCTTATTGTCTTCTGGTGATCGAAAATTCTCTATCATTCATACTAGGATCAGAAACCAATGTAGCGATCTCAAAAAATATCAGTATCACAACCGCATGATACGCAATCCCTTATGCAACTGTGGGGTAGAAGCAGAAAGTGCATATCATTATATTTTTATTTGCACTCAATACACAGTTCAAAGGCCAAATGTGATACTTGGTCTTAACGCAATGTTCGTCCCAGTCTCTACAAACACTCTTGTATTTGAACTTGTAATTGAGCAACATTTTAATATCTTTAAGTTGTTTCCAAAGCACATTAAGGATACGAGGCGTTTTAACTAATGTTTCTTCCTTGCATTATAAATTTAAAGGGATTCTTGTTATTATTAATATTACTCTTTCTCAGACTGTATAATGAGCAGTTGTTAGTGATGTAGGTCCATTACTTACTAAATGTTATTACTTCCAAAAGTTTGGTAAAATTGTTTACTTGCCTTGGATATCTCTCTTCTTTTTCCTTTTTTTTTTTTTTTTTTTTTGAAACTTTATCATTTAATTATGGTTTTTTTTGGCGGGGTGTGTGTATTTTGTGTATTTTTCTTTTGCTCTTTTCTTTTCTTCTATCGCTTGTCCTGTTTGATTAATTTGTACCACTATATTTGTATGGGGGAAGGGCTTACCTAATGTTGTGATAACTTGTAGCCCGACTCCTTTTGCATAATTTAGCAAATAAAATATGTCTAAACTAACATTTATTGTTCAAACTACAACTGAGATGAACTTGAACCTTCAATACTTTCATTTAACCTATCTGATTGTATTGCATCATTAGTTCCGCAGTATGCCTTAGCTCTGCCTTACTCATTTGCATAGAAAAATGTTTGCTAATCACACACAATGTACAATTGTACAGTCTTATTTCTTTTATTTAATACAGTTAGCTAAGCTTGTAATTTGAGATAAATCTAACCATTTTATTTTTGAGTTATCAAAGTTCAAAGTCATTATTAATACATTATCTCTATGTTTTTAGTCTTTGTCGGGCCAGGTTTTATTCCTACACGTTTCCTGTATTGTGTGATACTTTGTGGGGCCTTGCCAGGTTTTATTCCTACATGTTTCCTATATTGTGTAATCCTTTTGGGGCCTTGCCAGGTTTTATTCCTACATGTTTCCTATATTGTGTAATACTTTTGGGGCCTTGCCAGGTTTTATTCCTACATGTTTCCTATATTGTGTAATACTTTGTGGGGCCTTGCCAGGTTTTATTCCTACATGTTTCCTGTATTGTGTAATACTTTGCAATCGCTTACACCAGGTAACATTTGGTTGTCCTCGTATTGGTCATATATATGTATCTACATTTTGCTTAATTTCAAGGTCGGCTCAAGTTTTCATCAAAGCATTAGACCCAAATGATCACCGACAGTGATTTCAAGGGAGCTAACTGTGAAGGCTTATGGCGTCCTGTGAAAACTATCCTTAAAAGCAAGAGAGCTAATCTTTAGTTTGTCGACTAGGTAAGCGATGTTCTTTTTACGAAGTAAACCTTTTAAATGGTCAATTTCACCAACTCAGATCGTTCAAAAAAGAATAAGAAGGGCAGATGAATCTGTTGCGCCCTCTGTCAACATTATGTAACGACCGGTTCTGGTCTACTCAGCGTTATACGATTATAAATTACTGTAGCTTCCATAGTCTGTAATGACATAAACAATGCCTGCCGTCCTACTTTTTCTCAGAGCTTGAAGAAAAGAATAATCAAAGATGAGTGTTAAAAACTTGATTAAAATGCGATGTCACATCCTTTAGATTCAATACAAAATACATTAAATTCTTATTAAATCTGAATTGATTAGGGGAAAAAAATCATCAACCTGTAACTACTTTTTTTTAAAAGTATTTTCTCAATATATAAACTTTGATCATCTACTTGTTACTAAACGTATCCGCGAGTGCAATGTTTCATGTTTTGAATTGTCTCTCTAATGTTAATTCGAAACGCTTATCCTAATACTTTCGCATTATCCAGCATTCCCTATCTGTTTCGTTTTTCCAATTTATCTTTTCTTGACCTTTACGCAGTTTGTGCATAGAGACGGACAATTAAGTAAGCACCTGCATTTGTATCATTTTCTAATCTTTACGCGCGCTATGTTATGGTATTTCTTCATCAACTCTCTTCTTCCCTGATATGCAAACTATTTGAAAATAGCTTTCCGCTGCAGCTGCACTGTTGAGAGCCAACAACAGCAAGGAACGTCAGCACATATAGTTAGTGACTTGCTGATATACAAATATGTTAGACATTACTGATGTGCAAAAAACTGCCAATAATAGAAATACCACTGGTCGCAGATCAGTCGACAAAGATGCATCGTATAGATTCATTTGTCAAAAGATTTGAATACGTTCATGGGTTAACCATAGCGTAGTTCAATAATATACTGTTTTAACTCTTCTTTCAGCGACTGCTTATTTATTCTTCGGCATTTATCTACTTAGCTAAGAGTTACCTCAAATCTAGTCATACCATATTTATCTTTGCGCGATTGAATCCCACCAGTACACACTATGGTACTTGTCTTTACCAGTATATTTGATTTTCCTTTAGTCTAAAATACGGCTACTTCGATTCCGCAACTGGATTTCCAAAACCAGGAAAGAAAACGAATCTCACTGAATACGCCGGCTTAGAACACTGAAACCATGCGGCTTAAAACAAGTATACTCCAAAAGGGCACCCACATGCAAATAAAATCATCATCTGTTTACAGCCACCATTTTTTAAGTTAAATAATTAATTCATTTTGCTGATTACTCGTTCATTTACTCACTCACTTATACTTACTAATTTTTGTTTGTTCTTGCTGGTATTATTAGTGTTATGGTATTATTAGTGTTATGGTCATTACTGTCATTACAGAAACAATCAATTATCTGGGACATAATCTACGGTTACACCAGTTTACACTAAGAAAACTGATGGCGCTATTGCTCCTCTTTTTTGTAGTATGCGAGAAAGATTGGCAGTAGGTACCCGTGGGTCAGTGATTCTTCCCGTGTTCTTCCTCCACCAAATATACTGGTCGCCGTGTATAACCTATCATGTGCTGAAAAGTGGCATTAAACCTCACAAAACAAACAAACAAGCAAAGAATTTGAGTTAGTTTCCAACAAAATTAAAATATTACGTTAATTGGTCAAGTTTATATGAAGAGTTTGTATTCGAATTACTTTCTAAATGACAGCCGAGCTTATGATTTTATTCAAATAAATGGACAAAGAGTGTAATTTTCATACAAGTTTTGCAATAATTCAGCTAATCCCGGAATACTTGGCATCTCCACTTTGATACATGTTCTTGACTCCTCATCGTTGTGGTCATCGTCATCATTAGCATCATCGCCTTTGTTTCCGTCCTTAGGTAAGTAGTCAGTGGCGGAGGCTGTACGGGAAATTGACCATGACATTTATGCCACGAAGGAGTTTATGGGAATTTAACACGACGTTTGGATCACTGTGGAGGTTACGAGAATTTAACATTACGTTTTTAGCGGCATAAACTCTAATGAGAATTTAACATGACGGATGTCACAATTTTGTGATCTATGGTAATTTATCATTACCTTTGGATCGGAATGAAGGTTATCTGAATTTAAAATTACGTATAGGACAGTATTGTCCTCTATGGGAATATTAACAGGATGGAGAGGCCAAAGAAATACACTTAATCACAGACCAGCACATACATTATTGTTTATTATAGGTCGGACAAGCAGTGGGCATTCTAAGGTATGATTTTTGTGTTTAGAGTGCATTTTTAGAGCTTGGGTAGTACCGTTGAAATTCCAATTCATTTTTTTTTTTAAAAATTAAATCTGAATTTATTTCAGGAACTCAACTGCAACAATGTATCAACTTTGTCTAAACCAAGGCATGCACTCAGCATCATTTCTCTATATTCATATTATATGCAATTAAACAATGGTTGTTTGCTTTAGGGCTATTGGTAATGCAAAATTCAGTACAGATGAATGGAAGATGGTGCTCTGATTGTGAAGAAATGACTAAATGTTATGGTTTTGGTGATGTCCCTTTTCATTCAGTTAAATATCCTGTAACGTTTAGCAGTGAGTGTGTGAAAGAATAACTTATAATAAATATAAAGACTGATGCAGTGTACAGCAATACTGAGACTGTACGCACTGAAAAAGAAATGTCACTGACACTTATGAATATTCCATTTAGTGGCAAGGAGAAGTGGATTTTTTTATATAAAACTTTGAGAAATTGAACATATGCTGCACATACTGTTTGCAGATAAAATGCATTTTTGTCAGTCCCTAAAAGCCTTGACAGCAGTTTCTAAAAAATAGCTAGGGAGGCCTGTTCTGGTCATAAGCAGCATTTTATGATGATGACAATGACCAAGTGTACATGTATTTTGATAATAATACTAATAATAATAATAACAAACTTTTCCCTCCGGAACATTATACTGATCTCCAAAAGTTACAGTCTGTAGTATTTATTTTCATATCATCTGCTCATATATCTTTCTATACATGCTATAAATCTATCTATCTACCTATCTATCAGGTTAAGTCTTCTAGACCACAATTGGTAATTTAGTTTTCTATACTTACTAATTAATGAGTCTTGAGTTTAAATCTCCCATCCCCATAACACACTAAATATATGTGATGAATATGATGTCACAGGACATTACCTGACACTGAAACACTTGTGGAAAATAAAAGGGGCCTAGATTGTGAGGAGGTGTAACATATTTACTTTTATGTAAAATAATACATGAAATTATATGTAAGGAACAAGAAACTTCAGGATTGTTGATAGTGAGTCATCACTTACCATGAATACACACATTAAAATGTGCAACAAACATTGTGCATTGTCTTCAATTCTACCCTGTGTGGACTTGCACCTTAAGCCACAATATGTAAATAATTTAGATGACCACTTTCAATATATGTATACAGTCAGTGACCCTGATAATACCAGGTTACACATGTGACTAAAACTGGCCCTTGCACTGTCTCTGTATCTCAGCCATTCTCTGGACCATAACGCAGTTCATAATTTGGAAACTATTGCAATTGCCATCTTATTATCGTGTGTGCCTATACTAAGCATTACAAGAAAAACGTTGAGATAGTAATAATTCTGGCCGTTGTGTCCAATGTAGCTCTTTGGTACTTAGCCAAATTAAATTCACTTGGTTGAGACAGTACTAATACTAACCGTTGTGTCCAATGTAGCTCTCTGGTACTTAGCCAAATTACATTCACTTGGTTGAGACAGTACTAATACTAACCGTTGTGTCCAATGTAGCTCTCTGGTACTTAGCCAAATTAAATTCACTTGGTTGAGACAGTACTAATACTAACCGTTGTGTCCAATGTAGCTCTCTGCTACTTAGCCAAATTAAATTCACTTGGTTGAGACAGTAATAATACTAACCGTTGTGTCCAATGTAGCTCTCTGGTACTTAGCCAAATTAAATTCACTTGGTTGAAACAGTACTAATACTAACCGTTGTGTCCAATGTAGCTCTCTGGTACTTAGCCAAATTAAATTCACTTGGTTGAAACAGTACTAATACTAACCGTTGTGTCCAATGTAGCTCTCTGGTACTTAGCCAAATTAAATTCACTTGGTTGAGACAGTACTAATACTAACCGTTGTGTCCAATGTAGCTCTCTGCTACTTAGCCAAATTAAATTCACTTGGTTGAAACAGTACTAATACTAACCGTTGTGTCCAATGTAGCTCTCTGGTACTTAGCCAAATTAAATTCACTTGGTTGAGACAGTAATAATACTAACCGTTGTGTCCAATGTAACTCCCTGGTACTTATCCAAATTAAATTCACTTGTAAATGACAGGAGTCTTTGATATTAATGTATATGAAAATATTGTTAGGTCTGAATGGTATAGCGGTAACAAAACGACTTCATATTTGTGTGCTCATAGGTTCCATTCGAGGCTCCACAAAGAGGGAGAATATAGTGGTGAGCAATCTATGAGCTGTTAGTTTCTGCTGTTACCAGTGTCTTTCACTGAAATGACTACACTATGACATCATACGTGCTGTTGAAGGTACTTGATACATGCAGGGGACGACAATTACCAAGCCCAACCAGCCTGGATCTATATAAATCCTGGTTGAGCCCATATGATATTTCATGTAATTACCATAAAGTGACATATAAGCATAAACAACATTCTAGTTTCTGTATCATTTGTTGCACATCACCCTTACCATATTAGTAGGTCAATGATTGAATTGTTGTCCGATGTAGATCATCAGCTATATTTAATCGCCTCCTTGTATCCTGCTTTCTAAAGCACCCCATGTCTTTGCAAATGACTTAAACTGTACGACGATAAAAAAAAAATAATTTACTCAAAATAATAGTAATCACTATTTATCGCAAATTCCAAAACATGTCACTAAATGACAACTAATATGTATATAACTAATAGTACAAATAAGTGTCAACTCTTTCCCTCCACGTGGCCTATTCGACACATTGTAGAATCCACTGTAGAAAAAGCACATGAATATATACATGTCATATTCACCATCACTAAGCAAGTTGCGCTATACGTAGTTTAACATTCACGATTAGTGACAATCGTAACATCTTACAGAACTGAACGAAGTACCTTCTTCTAAAGTATGCAGCTGCTCATATATCTTACCTGATCAGTTGGCAATTTTCTTAAAATGTATCTGTTTCTTAATTTGAATCACATTCTTGCCTTGCGGGAAAAGCCTTCTCACACACTAGCGGAAAAACATACTACTTACAAGCGAAATCAGTATATATCCCATTTATGCATAAATATAAGGTTTATTTATAATAATTAACTGATGTCAAGTACTTTTCATTATCTTTACATGGGTATTAAGAACGAAGAGCTGATAATACCCGAATATATAAACTTCGGTAGATTAATATTCACAGAACTACATGCGGTGAAAGAAGAGAGGAAAAGAAGTGAAATGTAAACAAGCAAACAAGTCATTTCATAGTATTTATTTCATGAATGTTTAGGAATTGTCTTCGCTATTAACAGTACCGACCACAACTGTACTTTCTATATAGAAAGTTTGATAGCCATCGGGTTACAGGTATGCGTGTAATATGACTGTCAGTCATGGGACTGGGTTGACTGGAAGAAGACCAATATGGCACCCCCATTAGATGGCATCGTGATGGTTGTTATATGCGGTGTTCGCAAGGAACAATGTGTATGCAAAATCTAACGCTCGTTGCATCTGAAATAGTCTTCATGTAACACGATAATTACTATGCAACAGCTTAATTACATCTCAATGTCGTGATCTATTGCGCGTAAAATGAAATATCAAATTGCCTGTTTTATCTGTTATAAATACCTTTTCCGGAACACAAATTGTACATGCGCATTTAAATGACAGTTTGTTAAGTTAATAATTTTTAATGTTCCACTTATTATGTGCTATACGTGATATTTGGCTATACCACACAATAGCCCTTAACACTACAAAACATGAGAACATGTAACGGCGGTAAAGTTCACAGTTGTTTTAATGTCAAGACTTGCCGTTCGGCATTCACACACTCGTAAACACACAAACACACATATCCAGCGAGAGAGAGAGAGAGATAACTGAAAAATAAAAGATAATAAGATACGATTTTTTAAAATCCAAAATGAGCACTTTCATGTGCCCCGGGCTACAAACTCAAAAACGGGTTCACTCACTAGCATATGATGAAGATTGGTGATTGTTTTTTTTTTGTTGTTGTTGTTTTCTTTCCTTTTTAAAAATAAAGGAAATATGTTCACTTTAAACTTGTTCCAGTGTGTTTTGAAGCTCCGGAGTATTTTCAAACTCTAACCAAAAAGATATAAAAAAGTAGACACACATATTCTGATATTGATTCGGCACGAAACAAAAGGGTTCCAAAGGCTTGTATTCTGAACTTTGTTCCAAGATTCATTTACTGAAGATGTACTGCGTGTCAAATACATCGATGATCTAGAAAGTAATTTCTCAAAGCTTTCTCTAATTTTTGTGGTTGAGAACTTAGATATAAACATATCTAAGTTTGATTATATTATTTACACTCGTACATTTATAAACTGTATTGCCAAAACTAAAAGAACAAATTTTAAAATAATGTTTCTGGAAATGAATAATTTGAATGTATCAATTAATTTGATAGATAAAGCTCTTTTATTATACAATGTTTCCAGTCGTATTATGGTTTCTGAGATTTAGGGGTATGAAGATGTTACCATGATAGAAAGAGCGCATAGTGATTTTGTTTTTAGATGTATTTCAATCTTGAGATATTCACGTTACTTTTATGCCCTGTGGGTATCTGGGCAGAATACCTTTTCAAGTTATATAAATATTTATTTGATAAGCTTTCATCACAATTTCAATACACTCATTAACCCATTTTCTTACAGTGCGATGTTGGTTTTTGTCTGCAATACATGCGATGGGCTTTTCGGTTCGCAATATTTGCCATTTTCTTTTAAAAACCTTTCCATTCTGATTTCAGTTTTTCGCTTACGGCATTTAAGCTTAAATATGAAAGTTGATTTCAAATAATGACTTCAAGAATGTGGCCAGATTTTTGGATGAAAACAATTTCACGTAAGAAAAGTATTTTAAAATTTTTAATTTCAAAATTAGAATTTAAACTCAAATCAGTTGATTTAGCAGAAAAAGAGGGGGGGGGCGGGTTTATAATTTTGTTTTATACATACAAAATTACAGTCAGACATACAAAGGGATGGTTTTGTTCTTTTCGTACATACACACAAGAGACGGGGTATGACATAAATACACACATACAAAGGGAGATTTTTTTTCTTCATACATGCACACAGAAAAAGAGGTGGTATAACATTTTTCATTCATTTTCCTTGCTGGTCGTAGGGGCCCCACTGATGACTTTGCGACAATCTCTTTCCATTTCGCCACTGCTCTTTGGGGCTTTGCAAAGTCCATGCCTGTCCACTCTTTGATATTGTCTTCTTCCCATCTCTTCTTCTGTCTGCCTCGTTTCTCTTTCCTCTCACTGTACCCTGTAGGATTGTCTTTGACAGGCCAGTTGAGCGTGAGACGTGACCATACCATCTTAGTTTGCGTTTCTTTACAGTGGTGAGCAGATCTTCATAAAGTCCAATTGCACCTTGGATTTTAGTGCGCACCTTTGCATTAGAGACGTGGTCTAAGTATGAGATTTTCAGGATCCTTCGATAACATCTCATCTCTAAGGCATGGATTCTTCTCTCTAATTCTGCTGTTAGGGTCCATGTCTCACATGCATATAGGAATATGGACATGACGAGGGAGCGCATAAGCTTGATCTTGTACCCAAGCTTGATGTTGCTGTCTTTCCAAATATCCTTCATCCTAGCCAGAGCAGCTGTTGTCTGCTCAATCCTGGAAAGAACCTCAGGTTTTGAACCTTCATCAGAGGCGATAGCACCTAGGTACTTGAAGCTTGTTACTGTGCCCAGCTTCTGTCCATTCACTCTTATTTCCTTTTGGATGCCACTCGGGTTGTTTGTCATTAGCTTTGTATAACATACATGCATACAAAGCACACAATCGCACATAAAAAGGGAGGGGTATAACACACACATACAATCTCATACACATAGCGAGGGGATAGGGTCTATGTCATTTATATACATACAAACACACCATCATACGTACAGATGGAGAGTAGAGTATTTTGTTTTCATACACACAAACACACCATCACACATACAAAGGAAGGGAGTAGGATTTTACATTTTATGATAAAAACACAGCTGTACATACACAAGAGGGGGGAGTTGGTATGATATGTTTTTCGTACAGACGACTATACATACAAGTGGGGCAAGGTTATAATATTTTTTAATACAAACACAATTACACGTACAAAAGATGATAGGGTATAATAATGTTTCAAACAATCACGCATACCAAAGGGGAGTAGAGGATGATATTTGTTTCATACAAACGCACAATGACACTTAGACAAGCACAAACATTGAAGATTGCAAAAGACGAGTGTTCTCTTTTATTGAATACTGGGTTGGCCCTGATAGGTGTGGTTTGGTTAGGTAATGTGTGTTAACAAAACTAGTTCACAATTAGGTCACATTTTCACTCTGTACTGATGTAGATTTCGTCTGACCAGCGGTCCATACAACAAAACTCTTTTTGAAACAATCTTGTCTCTCGATGTAAATACGTCTCATATATATAGACGTGTCTATTCACTATTGATGGTTCATTTTGTCTTTAAGTAGACAGGGTAGCCTGACTGAGACAGCATGTTAGACATGGTTCAGTTTGTCTTTAAGTAGACAGGGTAGCCTGACTCAAACAGCATGCTAGAAATGGTTCAGTTTGTCTTCAAGTAGACAGGGTAGCCTGACTCAAATTGCATGCTAGAAATGGTTCAGTTTGTCTTCAAGTAGACAGGGTAGCCTGACTCAAACAGCATGCTAGATATAGTTGTCAAGTACGATGCTACATGTTGTTTCGTCGAGAAAGACTTTTTGATTTACGCGATTGAACATTTTTTTCTTTGTTCAAAATAGTCAAATACAGAGTAGTAGAAAACAATTAAAGATATGTCTTATTTATGATAATCATTTTTTTTGTTGTTGCTGGGAGCACAGTGTGTCTGAGATGTTTAGGAAAGGAAAATGTACATGACATGCGATATTATTAGACGTGCACAGTGTTTTTAGGGGCTTTATGTTATGAACATATATATTTGCCAAACCTAAAGTCAATGCAAAAATAAATTTTGTTTTAGACATTTAAATTGATGTATATACTTTTCCATAATTATTTACATATGTCTAAATGTCTGCAAAAAATCATGAAGTGCTAGTGTACATTTCTAGGTGCAGTATGGTGTGTTGCGTCTTTATGTGTGTGTGTGTGTGTTGTGCAATTAGTATTCGCTGAATAGTAATTTCCTAGGTTAATAATGATCAATGTAAACATTTTTAAAACGTTCGTTCTGTTTATGAGCCCTATTGAAAGAAAACGTGACAAATACAAAATATTGTGTCTCAATTAATGAAAACCATGGTGTAACTCGCTAATATCTCGATTAGATACCTCAGTGGCATAACATTCTGACTTGTCAGTGTAGGCCTTGTAAAAAACTTGCTTACTCCCCTTGAATTGGAACTCTTCTGTCCACTCTGTGCGCATGTCCCACTTGGCACGTCAACTTCCGGGCACCATTGATCCAAATACCCGAAATCTGTTACATTGTTATAGTAAGCAGTTGTAAAACCTGAAATACCCAAATTAAAGCAAGCCCAACACGTTGAGGTTCGGACATTTACTGCGTTGGTTCCATATATATCAATAGATACTATTTCTCCGTACGATGTGAATAGGCATAGCTGGTTTTCTTTCATATGTTTACAAAAGATACCTAGAATAATGTAAACATATCTTGTTGGCTGAAATTTCCTTTGATATTTAGACCCCTTTAAATAATTGCCGGTCAGTACGCTTCGTTGTGATAATTAACCTTCCCGCAAAAATCAAAGCAATGCACGTGGAGAAGTTATGAAATTGACAGATACTGTGACAACTAACTTCTCATAATCAAAAGTTCCCGAAAAGGCTGAAAACAGAGAAAGCGCTAGAAGTTAAATTTGATTTCGGTGGATTTTTACAAGTGTGTTATCATATTTCTCCAGTTCACTTGTCGCTAAGTGCTAATCTGATTAAAGTACTAAAACAAATTGTTCATCTACTGAACAGAACAAGACTTTATTGAAAAAATCATACTCAAGCCATATATATATATATATATATATATATATATATATATATATATATATATATATAAAGGCATATGAGTCAAGTACAATCTAAGTTGTATTATATAAGAAGCCCCATCATAGTGTAATATAAATAAGAGGGAGAAACGAGAAAACGCTACGAGACAGAAAATGAAGGAGAAAGAGAGCATGGATTATCTCAATATTACAAGTTCAAGGAGTATATAAAAAGTGATCAATGATATAACTGAAAATATTTTTAATATGTTTCACTTACTATTTAAAGAGTCACAAATGGTTGGAATGCAAAGTCAGCATAGGTTGTTCTTTATTATCCATTCCTCTATTCAGTTTCTAATTCGTTTATAATTTTGCTAACAAATATGCCTAAATTTTTCACTAGTATTTTATTTTTTGTTATTAAATGTTATTTAAAAATATTCTGTCGTCTGTAATATTATTTCTTAATTAGATTGAGTCCCTAAAGAATTCACACTAAATGAGGAAATGGAATTCATCACCCAAAACATTATTTTGACATTTGATACATTTTCTTTTTTCATATGGAATTTTATTCCATCGACCAGTTTCAACAGGTAATTTATGGTTTGACATCGTACATTTCAAGATAGGTTAGTACACTTTTTTAGGGAATTTGATTAAATATTATTCCAATTCGAAACCTGTTTTATAAATTGTATATTTTTATTTTTTGCACGACAACTTATATGATCATTCCAAATGTTTCACTGATCAAATGAAGATCTTTTAATTTAGGCAACTTGTTTTTAAATAAAAAGCCGTGTCTATTTTTGGGTACGTTGGATGATTTTTTTTATAAGCACTTCAGTGCGCATTAAAAGACATGTAGGTATATATGTACAAGTTTTTGCCTTATTGGAGGGTAAAACGCTTGTTGATAGCAATTTATTTCACAAGATACTTTGATATCAATACCTCAAATACTTTGTATACGAACAATGCAGCCAAGACTATAGACTTTTTAATTCTGATAGTAAACATTCCAAACAAGACCTTTTATACAGAATATGAATAGGGGTTTAATGTTTCTCAAACAGGCAAAATATAAGAGCAGTAGCCGCTGGAAAGAAAAGTTCTTGCTTTCTTTCTTTCGACATAGCACGATTCGTGTAAGTACTTCTTGTCGTTAATGGCATGGTTGGTGGTGGCGAAGATATTCATGCACACTTTGAAAGATCTCTACCTGGTGGGCCACGTCTCGTATCCAAGCATCGAATCAAAGATTGTTCTAGTCGTATAGGTCATTCAGTTGGAGAGTATTTTGGTGTAGATCATTAGCGACATAAAAGTCTTGAGAAGTATTGAGTGTTGACATTGTTCAGCGAATCTCTTCCTCACACGGTGGTAGATTTTGTATTCATCACCAATCGTATGACTTTGAACACATTGATTTTCTAGTGAACAGACAAAGCGATTATCGTCATTGCAACCATGCCGCTTCATGCAATGCCAATAAATGGACACAAGTAGATTGGTAAGTAAACGAAATCCAAGAAACATAGTCACTGACACAACATCACACGTTGACCCAAAATTCAAAAAGGCATCGTTCTGTGGAATTAATTCTTCTAAAAGCTCTTTGTAATCATAAGTCTTTAACCATTTGTGATATTCTCTCACGGAATTCGGTGCAACGATGCGTGCAAGAGTCGTGGCATAGAACGTCTTATAACGTGTTTCACACTTGTTTCAGTATCTGACGACTTGAATACGTTCAAGGCAACCAGTCTTCTTCTAACATTCAGATACCAATGGTGAAATAATCTATGACGTTTAGGATGATGTTCTTCTTTGCGTTTCACATGAATACATACAGATTGTTTATAACCAAGTTCGAAATGTAGATTCTGAATACACTCTTCTGAAGTATCCATGAGAAAGTTATCTAGAGTCACTTGACTACAGCCTTCCTCAGTCAGTCTTTTTAGAGCAATAATATACCAATAGTTATCGATTTTACGCCGTTTTTGATGCAATTGTTATGTCCGTTTCACTTCAATCCCTACTTAATGTTTGTAAATACGTTATCCTAGCTCTAGACGTAAAACTGTTAATTTACTTTTCCAGAATTTGGCATGGTTACAATATAATTTTCTATGGTGCAAGACCCTGCATCGATCTTGTCTTAGGACACATCATCGTATTGGTCTTTTTTCAGTATAGAAAGCATATTGTAGAACAAAAGTTGTTTTATACTCGATGGTAGCCATAAGGTATGGTGTTGTATTCGGGAAGTCGCACTCGTTTCTTTAAGACAATTTGAGAGACTTTCTCAAACGGTTTACAGACCACTTTGTGATCTTACAAACACGTAATTGTGTGTGGATCATATGTTTTGACGAGAAAGTCTTTGTTCTGACTTCAATGCTTGCTTCAGCACGTCAAAGCACATTTCACGACTTGACTGGAACGATAGTTGAGCGTAAGTCCTTTCACGTTGCATTTATGAGTTACTGGTATCTGTAATTCTTGGGTCCGACACTGGCAAAACTGATAATGGGTGTCTTCGGGATAGTTGTCGGTCCAATCTCCAAAACATTCGTCTTCGATATGAGGGTAATAGCATCCAGGTCGACTGATGTGCGTACTGCTGTTTGTGTCAAAGTAAAACACGTGGTCCCCTCGAGGTCCAACGTAAATAGAAATACTCATGTTGACAAACGTGTTGGGTTCGACAAACTAGAGTGTATCTTCGTAATTGATCTTAAGTCTTCTCGTATGATTTCAGTGTATTTGATCAGTTTTCCTTGATCATCTAACAACTGTTAGTATTGGTTTGGCTCTATACAGTATTCCGTCTAGACCAACATCGGGCGCTGAACATGGTTTCCCCACAAACAATTCAACATTGCCAAAAGCTGAGCTCCACGTGTTCTAAATCGATTCTCTCTATTTTTTCTCTTCTTTTTTGCGTGGATAACCGCTAGCCTATTGTTTAAATTTGAGGAACTCTATGACGTAACCACAAAAAAAAAATAGCTGGACTCGATCCGTACTGTGGGTATTGTTCTGTGGTAGGGAACTCCGACATTTCGTACACTTTCAACAACTGGTATCTACGATTGAGAATTTTGAACAATTTCACACTCGCCTATGTTCCTATAATAGCACGCTCCTCGTAGTTGAGACTCATGTTCGTGTCGATTGCAGAATTTCCGTTGCAATAATGAGATAACACGGAATGGTGCAAGTTCGTGGTTGGAAGGACTTTACATTTGATCAGTCCTTTGTATTGATGAATGTGCTTCACGTCAATGTTACCTATACAAATTTAAGGGTGTTGTTGGGAATCGATAATATTTACAGACCCAATGGTACAACGAACACATTTCGATACACATGATTTGTTCTATTTGATATTCGTCTGCATCGTACAAAAAGACTGTGACATTGTTCTGTCCTCCAAACAAACTGTCACTAGGATTAAAAGCTTCGAAATTCACGACATCGTAGTGTTCGATGATGGGTCGAAATACTGGCTCCGTTTTAATGTCGGTCGTATTCGTACTCCCACATTTCTCACCACGCCTTACCCTAGAACTTCAAAGTTCTGGCGCCGTTGTTGAGTTCCTTTGTTTATGTCTTCCATGGCAAATCCAGAACACGGATTTTTCAGCTCTAGATTAGGACAAACACGTTTCACTTAGTCCATAGACATCTTTGAAACTCTTACACGATCTATGGTGTTTACAATTGATACCCTTCGACGGAGTAAGGAGCAGTCTTCTTGTCTCCATCGTTTCTGGTATGCAGTATCCACTTGTCTTGATTCTTTCGTAAGTAATGTAAGCAAAGCAAAGATTAGGTATATTATTCCATGGTAAAGCCCATGTAACTCACGGAATTGTTCAACTGTTCCGCTTATATTTTCATGAAATGGTCTTAATTCCATTCATAATCACTTGCAGGTATTCGGTTCCTTCTTCTGCAATGTGTTTCAAGAGAAACTGCCAGTCATACCCAGACAGGCTGTGAGCGATCACTTTAGCGTATTTGTGACAGTTGCCGTAACGATCCTAATCTTCTTCGTCCCAGTCGCCGGTGGAATCCAAGACCCGCTTAGCAAAATTGGGAAGAGTATTGGATTCATGAAATAGTTTTTTCGTCTGCCTAGGAGGACAATACATTTCTGAGAATATCTTAATATAGATTTCTTGGTTTATGAACTGCAAACTCCGTGTGCCACAAAAAAGCAGGAACGTGAATGTCAGTGTATTGTAAAACAACAACAATTTTTTTTAAATATATGCTCCACTGCACGTTTCCGTTTGTTGTTCTTCTCTTCATTGTTGTAGATTATGATCCCTTCGTCTTGTTCGTTGATGTAGGACATCAGTGTTACATTCAGCGATACGTCAACGACAGCATACCAGATATGACATTTTTTCAGTCCTGGACAAAAGTGAGAAATCTCGAATTCAAACGAAGATTCTGTCCGAAATGTTTGATACATCCAGTAATTTACAAGCACTTGTATTCTGTCCGAAATGTTTGAAACATCCAGTAATTTACAAGCACTTGTATTCTGTCTGAAATGTTTGATGCTATGTTGATCGTAAGAAGCTTGGTTCACAAATCTTCCATCCACATGTACGGAATTATTCATTTTCCCTCGTGAACAGAAGGACTTTTCACATTTATCACATGAGTAATACGTCAAAATGATTTTGCTGATGATAGACGTGAATATATCTTCCGTCTGGAAAATTAGGATTGTTGCACAACAACAAAAATTGTTTCTCATCGTTGTTTTCATTTTTGCGATTTTGTAAAGCTCACCCATAATTGCTTCAATTCCGGTATATCGGTTTTATCTACTTGAACTCTAAGTATCACGATAGCACGCGCTAAACAAATGTCGTCTTGGTTGTTGTAAATCTTCACCATTCTTCTTTTGATGGCGGAGAGTTGATCAACGAATAACACTTTGCGACGTCTGCTCCCTAAAAAAGCTGAAACTTGAGTCATATGCTCAGTCACTTCTCCAACAGTGATGTCAAATTCGACGTTTGAGTGTTGCAAGTGTTAAACATTTGTCGTTCATCTTAGAAGCCGCTATTTCCGCAGGTCAGATAAATTCGATCCGTGCGTGGATTTCAAATTTTCATGGGTGATGCAAAGTCACAAGCGATATATCTTGATCTTCCGCTTGAAACTGTCGTTCCAACTCGTCCAACATAGAATCAAACAAGTCGGTAATAAACGTGGCCGCTTTCTTTGCAGGACACGAATATGACAGCGTAAGTGTATGTTGTCGTTCGAAATTTTCATGAAGTGACCTTTCTCGCACGTTGGATATGGGAATAAATCGCGGGGGCTACAGAACGACTTTCACTCTTGGAAGATCTTCACTCTCTACGTGGTGGTAATGGTAGTGTCGGTGGTGTTGATGCATACTGATCGATCGCTAGTCATCGAAATCGTTAGGATGTACTCGTGCTAACAAAACTCTTCTCTTGTTAGGCGACACTGAACGTTGTCGCCGTCGCCGTCGTTTCATTAATGGCTTCTCAAAAGTGTTGTGTGATCGTTTCATCATGACACTAGCTCATTGTGTAAAGATTTATTACATTATAATCTCAATAAATAAATATATATATATATATATATATATATATATAGAGAGAGAGAGAGAGAGAGAGAGAGAGAGAGAGACACAGAGAGACAGAGACAGAGAGACTCGACGTAAGAAATCTATACGGTTCTGTGCAAGTTGTTAGTTTGAGTATTTATTTGTAAGAATGCAATATGAGTGTTTGTAAGTACGAGTGATTGTCATCTTGTCATACGTATTATCTGTCATTGGTTCGTGAATGTGGATGTTGGTTTGTAAGAAACAGTGTTCGTTTGTAAGAAAATGTGTCTGTTTGCAAGAAACGGTGTTTGTTTGCAAGAAACAGTGTTTGTTTGTAAGAAACGGTGCTTGTTTGCAAGAGTCATTAGATCACCTTTACTATCTTATCATTTTGTTTGTGAGAATCATTGTGATTGTGTTTATATGAAAAAGACCCGTGTTTCCCCTTCCCGTTTTCCCTATCAGTTTATTTATTAAAGTGTGGGTCTTTATTTTGTTTGTATGAAATACAATTTATTGGTATGATAAAAATATCATATCACACCTCCATCTGTATATGCGATTGTGTCTTTGAATGAAACAAAATATCATACTCTTTCCCTTTTTGTGTATGTAATTTGTATGTTTCTATGTAACAAATGATTGATAAGAAAAATCGAATTGGTATTAAAATATTATATTACACCTCCATTTGTATGTGTAACTGTGTATTTGTATAATAAATACCCTAATTCCCCCTTCCCGTTTTCCTTATCAGTTTCTTTCTAAAAGTGTGGGTCTTTATTTTGTTTGTATGAAATAGAATTTATTATTATGATCAAAATATCGTATCACATCACCATCTGTATGTTTCGATTTCGTCTTTGAATGAAACAAAATATCATACCCTTTCCCCATTTGTGTGTGTAATCGTATGTTTCTATGTAACGGATGATTGTTAAGAAAAATATAATTGTTATTAAAATATTATATTACATACCCATTTATATGTGTATTTGTGTGTTTGTATCAAAAATACCCCTATTTCCCCTTCCCGTTTTCCTATCAGTTTCTTTCTAAAAGTGTGGGTTCTTTATTTTGTTTGTATGAAATACAATTTATTGATATGACAAAAATATAATATCACATCTCCATCTGTATATGCGATTTCGTCTTTGAATGAAACAAAATATCATACCCTTCCCCCTTTTGTGTGTGTAATTGTATGTTTCTATATAACAAATGATTGAACAGAAAAAATGAAATGGTATTAAAATATTATATTACACCCCCATTTGTATGTGTAGTTGTTTGTTTGTATGAAAAATATATCATAACCTTCCCTCCTTGTATGTGTATTTGTGTGTTTGTACAAAAGTAAAACGAAATGAACGATACCCCAATCCTTTGTATGAGTGATTCTATGTTGTGTGTATGAAAATAAAATGACACTAATATGTGGTAATATGTTCAATTGTGTCATTTTTGGGGGTGGTTAGGAGTTTGAAAACAATTGCGCTCTCGGGTGTTTTGAATATAGTTTCCGTAAAAAAAACTTTCTTTAATTTCAGATGAACATAATACCTCACCCACAGTCTACGTTGTTTATTAATGAGCGAGTAAGTTATAGTTGGTTGAGCGGGATACAAGAAAATACTGGTTTTGAAAAATAAATAAACACGTCGTTATTTGCGATTTAATTGTTTACTTTTTAAATTCTCTCTCTCTCTCTCTCTCTCTCTCTCTCTCTCTCTCTCTCTCTCTCTCTCTCTCTCTCTCTCTCTTAGAATTCCATTATTTTTTCCAGTTCTGTAATGTATGTGTTGGTCTGTCATGAAGTAAATTTGTATGTCTCTCTGTCCTGTTTAATATTGGCATAGAGAACCATACTGTCCCAAACGTAATGTTAAATTCCCTTACCCCCCCCCCCCCCTACCGTTTCAAACGTGATGTTCAATTCCAATAGAACCCCATAGTGACATCTGTAATGTTAAATACCCATCAGTGAGTATAGTGGCCCAAATGTTATGTTTAGTTCCCATTAATTTCTATACCGCTCCAAACGTCATGTTAAATTCCCATAAGCTCCATAATGGCCCCAACGTAACATTAAATTTCCCGTAACCTCTGTATCGTCCGCCCTACCCATAACTACTTAGACCGATAGATAGATGAAACTACGTAAGTCGCACTTTAAAAATAAAATTCACAGTTTTCATGCGTGAGAATTGGAGTACACGTGCATGAGAATATATAATGATGTATCGGCAATATAGCTATGAAAATATTATATATATATATATATATATATATATATATATATATATATATATATATATATATCATTAAATCTGCTCCATTAAGCTTACAATGAAATGGCCTTCGCTCCATGTGATGTCACCATGGCATTGTAATGGACAATTTGTTCAATGAGTGTTCGAACTCAGATTTCAAAGGTTTATGACAGAGAGATAAGACTTGCAATATTAATAATTTAATCTTGTTTGTGTCTCTGTGTGTTGTATGTATATATATATATATACATATATATATATATATATATATATATATATATATATATATATATATATATATATAATAATAATAATAAAACGTCGATTATCAGGACCGATCGTGGAATCTTGTGTTGTGTTATATATATATATATATATATATATATATATATATATATATATATATATACATATATATATATATATATATATAATAATAATAATAATAATAATAATAATAATACGTCGATTATCAGGACGAATCGTGGAACGTAAGTATCGCTAGGATCATTGGTCGTCCTGATGATCAAAATTTGGTATAAAAAAAGCAACAAAAAAAAAAAAAAAAATACCAAAGAACTGTGAATGGAAATATCTGGATTAAATAGGTCAGATAATCGTCGTTTGACTGCAATAGCCTTTTTGCTATTGTCAGATCTCTTGATGTATATCTTAGTAAAAGAATTAAAAAAATGTATGTTTACACTTTACACTTCCCAGCTAGTTACTTGTACTATCCATGTTGGAATGATATAATAGGTGTGATGTACGGTCAGTGTTCATGTGGTCTTGTCAACACAAGTGTCAAAGGGCTTTATTCAAGGTAAACTTGGCTGGCGTGTATTATATTCACACCTGTGTCAGCTGATGATTTACTTGTATCGCTCGTTAAGTTATCGATAGTTAATTAGGTAGACTAGCATTTTAGAAAGCCTTTGAGTCTTTAATTAGGCTTAATTAGCTTTGGATTTCTGTATCGCAAATTACATCGTGTATTTTATGCTGCTGCAGTGAATTATGTTACATTTGTTTCTCTCCAGCTTTACAGGAACTACTTCACCGAGGATATGGAGACGCATTCTTTCGAGTGACACCGACAGCAACTAAAGTACACTTAAAGACTTTACTAGATGTTCTATACATGTTTTAACGTTTCTTACTGTTCACTTATTCTGGTTCTTTTAGTCAAATTCAGCTTCGTTCAATCATCCTTTCTCGCCGATTGAAATCTAAAAAAATCGCTACTCGTTAATTTAACCTCGTTCGAACTTGCTTGATATTTTATTGCGCTATAAAGAAGGAAAAAGAACTGCATAGCAATAAACCACTTGCGGTTGTTTTATTATTAATAATCATTGCTATCCTTGAAAACTATTAAATTGTTATTATGGAAAAATCAATTCATTTTTATCCGCCTGAAGTGGAGCTATTTGTTGTGCGCAGGTACTCAAACACAGCAGAACATAAACAGTAAACAGAATTACGGTGAGACATTTGTTACTTTAAATCTGCTATATCTTATGTAGAACACGTTAGAACAAAAAATAGAGTGATTGGCGTTACAATAATATTACACCCCTATTTGTATGTGTGTTTGTATGAAAAATATGTCATAACCTTCTCCGTTTTTTATGTGTAATGGTGTGTTTATATGAAAATGTTATAGACCCTACCACATCCCTCTGTATGTGTGGTTGTATGTTTGTGTATATGAAAACAAAATAGACACTACTCTCGTGTTGTATGTGTGATGGTGTGTTGGTCTGTATGAAAAAATAAGATGCTACCCACTCCTTTTGTATAAGCACTTGTGTTGGTGTGTTTTACGACGTCTCGTTGTATACGTGATTGTGTGATTGTATGTATATTGTACCCCTCCATTTATATGTCTGATTGTTTGTGTGCATTATGTTATGCCTCATCGCGTGTTTGTGCATATGTATGAAAAGAAGGAAAAAAATCTCCCTTTCTATGTAAGATTTTGTGTTTGCATGTATAAAGCAAAATGAATGCCACCACTCACCTTTTTCTCCTGAACCAATTGATCTCAGTTTAAAATTTAATTTTTAAATATATATTTTAAAAAAATTATGTTCAGTTGTTTTTTGTTCAAGAATGCGGTGGGATTCTTTAAATTATTATTTGAAATTGACTTTCGTTTTTAACTTTAAATGTTGTAAACGTAACAATATTTGAGAATAGAAAGTTCTTGTTTTTAAAAAAAAGTGATATATTGCAACTCAGAAAACCGATCGCTTGTGTTGCAGACAAAAACCAACATCACGCTGTCAAATATTGTTCACTGAGTAGAATTAGAACTATATGTTACGATATATCTTCAAATAAGACAATATTTAAATATAGTCCCATGATGTAGATTCCGAAATTAGAATCTTGGAACAAAATTCAGAATGCAAGGCTTTACAACTGTTTGATTTCGTGTCGAATCTGAGATTATTTGTGCATTATATGTGCACAATATGGGGACCTGTGCGTTTGTGTCATTTTGGGGGTGGGGGTGGTTAGGAGTTTGAAAACACTTGCACTCTCGAGTGTTTTGAAAATAATCGCCTTATAGAACACCCCCTCCCCTTTTAATTTCAAATGAACAAAATTCCTCATCCTCGGTCTACGTTGTTTGTTAGTGAGCGAGTAAGTTATTGAGTTGGTTCAGCGGGATACAAAAAAGTACTGGTTTTGAAAAATAAAAAAACACATCGTTATTTGTGATTTATTTTTTAATTTTTTGTATTTTCTATATTCTCATTCCACCCCCACCCCCCATCATCTCTCTCTCTCTCTCTCTCTCTCTCTCTCTCTCTCTCTCTCTCTCTCTCTCTCTCTCTCTCTCTCTCAGAATTCCATTGTTTTTCCCATTTTTATAAAGTATGTGTTGGTCTGTCATGAAGTGTATTTGACGGTTGACACTGTCCTGTTAATATTGCAATAGGGAACCATACTGTCCCACAAAGTAATGTTAAATTCCCACAACCCCCACAGCGCCCACGCGCAATGTTAACTTCCAAAAGACCCTCATAGTGTCATATATAATGTTAAATACCCATTAGGTTGTATAGTGGCCCAGACGTCATGTTCATTTCCTATTAGAGTCTAGACCGCCCTAAGCATAACCCATAACTTCCACAATGACCCCAACAAAACAAAATGTTAAATGTCCCATAATCTCTACACCGCCGCCCACAGGCGTACAATAACTAAGATAGACAGATTAAACATTTCAAATAAGGAAACTACGTAAGTCGTACTTTAGTAATAGATTTAGAATTCATAATTTTCGTAAACGAGAATTGGAGTACACATACATGAGAATATATAATAATACATCAGCAATATAGCTATGAAAATATGTAATATTTTCTATAGATCATTACATCTACTCGATTAAGGTTTCAATGAAATGACCTTCGCTTCATGCGACATGGAAGTATCTGGAATAAATAAGTCGGATAGTCGTACGTTTGACTGTAATAGCCTTGTCGCCATTATTAGGTCTTTTGATGATTACGATCTTATCATTAAGAGATAATAATTTACGTTTACGCTTTACACCAATCTTTATTTTTATTTGTGTGGACACCTCAAGACCTCTAACTATTAACAAACTAGCAGGCACGTGAGGTGACCACCCCACCCCCCTTTGTTCCAAAAATTGAAAGGATTTTATATGACTATTGTTCTTCTTTCTTTTTGATAGGGTTTTAATTGTTCAAATTCCCTTTTCGAGGTTTTCAATCGTACTGTTCCCTGGTCTAAAGTTGTATTGTTTCAAAGCAATCTTGTACTCCCCTCTTCAGGCATTGAACCCTACGTCTGGTTTCCTCACCTGTTATAGAATCTATTAGTGATCCTTTGCCATGGATCGATTTATTGTCCGTTTCATGCTTGCAGTATGTGTGCTTTATTTGTTGTAAAAAAGTTATTTAACCCTTTGATATGTATACGTCGGACTAGCATTTCGTTGGATCTAATATGTTCTGAGTTGTTTTTATTATCTTGGTATATAGCTATATAAAAAAAAATTATTACATAGATCAAAAAGAAAACGGATTTCTTGTATTTTATGTCTATATACTCTGTATGTTTTCGATTGGCAAATGTTAGTATTTGTTTTTATTTTCTGTTCCCCCATGTTCTTGCCATGTCATATATATATATATATATATATATATATATATATATATATATATATATATATATATATATATATAGTTATAGTTATATAGTTATGATCTTGTTTTCTGAATCTCTTTTGTGAACCTTTCTACGTCACGAAGCGCCATGATAGTATTAGCCACTCATCATCCTCACCTCGTACTTAAAGGCACAACCCCGTTATTTTTCTCTTACATCTAGTTGTGTTACCTATACAATTTTATACTTATGTTAGTAATTGCGGATCTTTCTGTTTTTTGTTAATGTTGGATTTTGTTTACGGATAAGCTCTTACGCTTTTCATAGGGAGTGGGACTTTTCTAGCTTGCGCCGGTGGGGATTGGGCCGCAACACGCGCACCTAGTTGGAGTGATATACCCAACCCTTCCTCCCCAGTGGCTATACTTTGTTTCTTCCCAATCTTATGCAGGCAGAGTCCAGTTTTTCTATTAAAGGAATATATAGTTTTTAATGTTTTGTATTGATAATAATATTGTTATGTTAAGATGTATTTCGTTATGTTATTACTTTATATATACGTTATACGCACCACAATCCCCAAGTGGGAGTGATATAACCAACTCCCACCGTTCCAGTGGCTGTACTTTGTTCCTCACCCAATCTGAGCAGACAAAGTCTTATACGTTGATATTTAGTTAGCTATTTATTTTCTTATTTATTTAATTGTTTATTTTATCAATTTTAGTTTATTTCATATTGTTTTATTATATACTTACGCGTGAAATACAGAAACTTATTGGCGAAATAATTTTCATATTTTCTTTCATTCCTATATTTTTACTCGTGAAAAATATATCCTTATATTTTCAAATGTGAAAATATAAGATTTCCCATCATGCCATGCGACGTTTGATTGTGTGCCCCTACAGAACTTATACGAGGAATAACAAACACGAGCGCTTTTTGAGGTAGAACAAATAAATAGAAACTGCATTACATTTCAGACATGGAAATTAATTTTTTGCTGAAGAAATTTGACTCGACGCCGTTTGCGTCTCTATAAAGTTATTTCCCCTTACATCCTTGACAACAACGATGAACCCGCTTTGATGCATTACTGAATCAGACTTGCCTTGCTGTCACATATGATCAATTAGTTTACAAAATGTCAAAAATGTAATTTACTCAGACAGATTAGGTCATCCCAGTACTACCGCTCTCTTAATTCACTGATATTTATATGATCAGTCTATGAAAGTGAGGTGAAAACACGACAAGGGGTGGGTGGGGTGAACTGAAGAGCGAGTTTAATCTTCTAAGCTTCGATTCTGGAGCAAGTTTGGTATATAATAAAAAGAAAATTTTATTTTCCTGTGTAAATTCCGGATATATTTCATCTTGTGGTACAAAACAACGATATATTTTAACTCGTGGTCTCTGTATCCTCCACACTTACATACAAAAACGAAAGCACCACAAAGAGAACATTTATTATTTTAATCTCTGAGGGAGTTAGCCTTTCCCCGCTTCAGCTATTTATTATTCCGTATAATTACAATTTAATTTTTTCAAATATAAGTGATGTTTGAATTGTCATGATTTGATATGCATATCGTTGTTCATATTACTGGGATGCAATAAGTTGCCTTTTTCTACTCTTCCATACTCTTTAATTATAATTATTTTTATTCTTTCTCTTCATTTTGCATTCTAGAATTAGATGGGTTTTTGTGAATTGGCCATTTTTACAATTTGGACATATCTGCATGAAGAGAAGTATCCTCTGTTAGCCATGCATTATGTAAATACAGGGATATTTTATATATTTTGTTTTATTTTTAATTGTCTCCCAGTTTTGCCATATTTCTGGCCATTTTAAGTGTGGTTTTTAATTTCTATTTTATTCTTTTGTATATGTATGTTTCAGATTATTTTACATATCTCATGTATATTTTCAGTTCTCCATATGTTGTTATTATCCCTCAATTCTATTATAAGTTCTTTGTATTTCCTGTATCTTGTTGTTACTTCTATGGATTTAGATAATCTGTTATTATAGTATATTTCTGGTTTCATTTTTAGACAATATACAAACCAGAATATATATAATTTGGCCCATATATAATTAATATTTTCTTCAATTTTGTTTATTCTATTTAGTAATATCGCCCTTGATTTTAGTTTTATATCCAGTAGATTAAAGCTTCCAGTTTCTTTGTCTTTCATTACTGTTTCTTTATTGATATGTTGCATTCCCTACCAAACCAATTATATCACAAGTTGTTCTGTTTCATTTAACATTTCTTTAGAGAAGTTTGTGGTATTTAAAACATACCATAATTGATTATATATGTACTTATTTATAACACGTAATTTATCTATGTTATTAAGACTTTGATTTTTCCATAGATTCATATTTACTATTTTTTTCGGTTAAAACATAATGCTAGTTTTTTTCTCGTTCGGTTTTTGCCACAGAAAATGCCTAGAGCTTTTACCATATTTTTATATTTTCAGGAGGAAGGCCTGGATGATTTCCTCTCCAGTTCCCTATTAAAAGGATCTCCGTTTCAGAGTGGTTGATCTGTGAGCCTGTATCCTTCCCAAATGCTTCATGCTCTTTTTGTAGATGTATAAATAAAAATTTGCCTGAGATACTGTTTATGAAGTCATCTGTATGTTGTCACATTTTTATCTCCTTTGCTATATTTGGTATTTTTATTCCGTTGATGCTTTCATTATTTCTTATTTTTATACTTAAAACATCTATTGCAATCACATAAAACATCATTGATAGCGCACACCCTTGTCGTACTGATCGTTATATCCTAAATGCTTTCTTAAAAACTTCATTTACTTGTACTTTAAAGTATATATTATAATTTAGTATTTTAACCCATTTGCAACAGTTTTTACCAAACCCAAATTCATTTAAAATCTTTATTACATAATTTTGTTCCATTCTATTGAAAGCCTTTTTCTTGATCAATTAAAATCATTGCCCCTTGTTCCCCGATGAATTTTGAGCAGTTGTAATATACATATTATTGATTGGGTATTATTTACTATTTGTCTTCCATTTTTCTCCACTTGGTTGTTTTTTATTTGTAATTTGTCCTAGGCACTCTTTTATTCTATTCGAAAATATTTTAATATTTTGCTTAATATTTTAATATTTTGCTTAATATTTTACAATCAGTATTTAATAACAAGATAGGTCTCCAATGTTTTAAATTATCACGTTCCCCTTTCCCTTTGTATATGACTGTTATAATTCCTTCTTCGATTGAATTTGTCTTTTCTTTGTTAGGAAAAATATTATTATATACCATTTCAATTATTGGAATCAGTTCCGATTGAAATTGTAGAAATTAGATGATATACCATCGCTATCTGGAGATTAATCCTTATTTAGTTGTACAATAGCTTTTTTATTTCTATTTGTGTGATGAAAGATTCACGATGGTTTTTGTTTTTCTCAATAGTTTTTTGTAAAATTTACATCCTCACAGTATTTTGCTATTATTTATGTATTTTTAGTTTGAGTTGTGTATAGATGTTGATAATAATGGTAAATTTCTTCTATAATTCTATATTTTCTCTGTATTTTGACCCCCGTTTATATTAACTTCAAGTAATTTATTAGCTTCTCCTCTTCTCATTGCTTCGCTTTTGATATAACTTGCTCTTTTTTATACAACCCATCAAATCTCCCTGTTCTTATTTGTTCTCCTTCTTCCTTAAATGGATTTATTTTTTTAAAGAATTTCCTTTCCTTTCCTTTTATCATCTTCATCATTTTTGATTAATTTTTTGCATTCTTTTTCAAGCATTTGTATCCTTTCCAGTTCATTTTTACTACAGTATTTAGTTATTTTCCCTATTTTCGTCTTTGCTTTGTCCCAATCTACCACTATATCTGTGCGTATTTGTAGTTTGTTTACTATATTCCTCATGACATAATTTGCTTTCAAGTATAGTATTATTCATTTTCCACTTTCCTCTTCCTCATCGCGGTCGCTCTTTCATGGATAAGATCAAATCCACCAAGAAATGATCGCATAATGTTTCATCTAATATAGTACGTGCTATTATTTCTTCTTCAATTGTTTTACTAATATAAAATTTGTCCAGTCTACTTCCCTCGTTCTTATTATAATTATATGTATATTGACCTTTACTTATATTTAATCTTCTAAAGATGTCGATTATCTTATATTTTTGCATGACTGGCTCAATTGTTTGTAAAAGTTGTTTGACTTACACTTTAAGACTCTTAGTCTCATCACAGTCAGTTAATATATGATTTAAGTCTCCTCCTATGATAAGATTTTCTGGTTCTAATGTTTCTATGTATTTTTCAAAGTCGGTCCAAAAAACTTTTTCTTTCAGATTTTACACTTGGTGTATATATATTTATAAAATCGTAAGCCTGGAAATTTATATGGGTTATTCTCCCCTTAAATATATGATCAGTTTCTATGTTCATCCAAGATGTTATAAATATTTTCAGATATGATTGTCATGCCCCCTCCCCATCTATTTTATCATTTCGCAAATTAGCTATTACAATGCCATTTAATTCTTGTTTTAAATGCTTTATTTCCTTTATTGAGATGTTTTCCATTTCTTGCAGGAATATAATGTCATAGTGATTATCTTTTAGAATTTGTATTAGCTGTGGAATCTTATGTATTCGTTAATTTACATCATAGGAAAGAATCTTGTACTCAAAATCCATTTTTTTGTTGTTGTTGTTTTTTTTGTTGAGTTATTCTCCTATTATCTAACTTTTTATTTTATCTTCCTTTTCGTACTAATCTGTAATTTTGTGGCTTCGCTTTTCTTAGTTTTCTCTGATTCATGTTTATTTTCTGGTTTGGTATGCATCTTGAATGCTTGGGTTTTAAGATATTATATGTGTGTCCGATTTTCAATCATAATGTTCTTTTTCTTTCCTGTATTTTGCTTTTGCTTTTGTCACGTCATCTTTTCTTTAAGTTTCTCTCTTAGTAAATGTTTCTGCTTTGATAGTGAAGGGGCGGAGGGGGGGGGGGGCGGCTTCTTTCCATTTAAGATCTGGGCTATCCCCTTCGCTTTCTGTTATTTCTCCTTCGTTTTCATTCGGGTTGTGTCTCACCGTTTGTAGGAACTAACACTGCTATAGTTCCTTTTTCAGATTCATATTTGTGTCTGCTTTGTTCTTTTACATGCTTCTTGTTTATTTTTGAAATTGGTTTTGTACCTTGTTTGGTTTCTTTCGATGTTATTTTATTTTTTCCTCTTTCTCTCTGCTCTCCTCTATCTCTCTATGGTCTTCTTCCTCGGGCTCTCCAAGAGCTTGGAAGGGGTTTGTTATACTTGTTGATATCCATTCAATTGTTTCTTTACCCTGGGACATTGGCGCTAGGATTTATAGGGGTATTAAAGTCTTGTACTGTCGAAGGTGACAGTGGTTCATGATGAGCTTGTCATTCTGAGATGGTATAGAGTCCATCTTGTGTATGTGTGACAGGTTTTTCTACGTTTCCGTGACCTTTAGTGATATCAGCGTGTGTGTTGGCTCTTTGTGGTCCTGAATCTGATCTTTCTTCCTGTTCATCTCCCCCTCCTCCCTTTCCTTTTCTTCGTTTTGCCTTTGACTTGCTCCAGCTGCCTGCGAATAGTTTCTGTACTGTAGGTTATTTGGCAGTTGCTCGCATATTTTGCCATTAACGGGTGTGTATCCCGTCTGGCCACACCTAAAGCATGGGCGGTGGAGTATACAGCCCAGGTACCATGTTCGTACCGAAAAGCCCATGCAGTTGAAGAAGGGGTGGATATTTCGCTCCTCTCCCAACGGTATTTGAAACATGTGTACCCCTTTGATGATTTCTGGTAGGTTTTTGTATGTTCCTAGGCTATGTTGATAGACAGTTGCGTTGAATTTGAATTCCATTTTATCTATTAGGACCCTATCTTCTAGTTCTGTTGGGAAACAGGAGATATGTACAGTGGTATATTCCCTTTCTATTTTCCTTCTGATAGGCATAGCTGTTTCGATTTGCACCATTTTCCCCATTAAGACCATGGGACCCAGATGTAAGAGTTCTTTGCTATGTTTGGGTATTAGCAGAACTGGCTTTGTCGTTGATTTTGCAAACCCTTGATGGGATTCATGCTAAGTTCCTTCGCTTCAAGTGTTGTGAATATTTCTGCCCCTCTCAATTGTTCTTCTTTGGAAGGGCACTTACATTTATAGTTTGTATTCCCTCCCTCCTATCTGCTACAAGGAATCTTAATGCACTATTATCGCCCTCGGCCTCTATCCGAGTATTGAAATATGCACTCATTTTGTGTGGTGCAGTAGGCGCAATATAATTTGTAGTCGCCATAAAGACGTATTTGAGTGATTATAACGGAGACGGGAAAAATGGAAAATAGGTCAAATTAAACAATGAATAGTGAAGAAGAAAAATGAAAAAGAATATTGCATAATAATGAAATGATACCTTGATGTATGATAATGTATTTGTGAGTGAAATAATGTTGAATTCTTGGATTATTCTCGACAATCATTCTTGGCTCGTCTCATAGATACGTGGCTCCCTCACCACCCGTAGCTGCGAAGTCTGTTGCTTGCCTCGGTGAGTCCGATTCAGTAGAGACTGTGTGACAGAGATTTTCTAGGACAATCCATGTTGGAATGATATAACATAGGTCCGATGAATGGTCATTTTACGTGTGGTCTTGTGAATACAAGTGTCAAAGGGCTTTGATCGAGGTAGATTCGGCTGACGTGTATTCTATTCATACATGTGTCAGCATGTTATTGACTTTTATCACTCGTTAGATAACCATTTATCTTTGATCAACAGTTAATAACGTGGATTTGACCTCAGAATGATTTTGAAAGGACCGTTATGAGTCTTTAATGTTGCTTGATTAGCTTTGGATTTCTGTATCACAAATTACATTATTTCTTTAATGCTTCTTTGTGAATTAGTGGATTTTCCAAGAGAAATTAATTGATTATGCATTGAATGATCAATTATCTGTTTTCTATCCAGCGACAGGAACTACTTTTCCGCCGAGGAAATGGAGGCGCATTCTTGCCATTGAAATCGACAGTGTCTAAAATACACTTATTGTCAGTATTAGATGTTCTATACATGTTCTGACGTTTCTTTCAGGCAAATTCAGCTTCATTTTGTCATCCATTCTCGCCGATTGAAATGTTAAAAAATGGCTTTTAGTCAATTTAACCTCGTTTGAACTTATTTGGTATTGCACTGCACGCTAATAAAAAGAAAAGAATATTCATCGATAAAAGAATATTCATCGATAAACCATTTGTCGTTGTTTTCGTGTTAATAATCATTTGCTGTCATTGAACCTAGTTGATTGCTATTATGGAGAAATCAGTTAATTTGTATTCGTATTAAGTGGAACTATTTTTGTGTGTGCAGGTACATAAACAGAGCAAAACATAAACAGTAAACAGCCGACAATACCGTAAGACGTCGGCTACTTTAAATCTGTTATATACTTTAGATAATCAAGACGTTAGAACATATAATAAAATTTTTTTAATAAATTTTCTTTTTCTGAGCGAATAATTGGTGTATTTCATCTCTTGGGTGAAAACTTTAGCATTTTCACAAACTCGATGAAATATATCCGTTATTCACTCGGAACAAGGAAATATCCTCTAAGTCATAGGGGCATTCACTTAGCGACAATCGTATGTAAGTATAAACGTTCTTTGTGTGTCGCTCTCACCCTCCCTCTCTCAAAATTATGCTCATTTTAACTTTGAAAGATAATTTTTAGTTAATCATAATACAATTGTAATTATAATTGTGTGAGCTTATGTTCCATTGTGTTTGTTTCAGATTTATTTTAATAAGTTAATATTTCAGGAGAAGCTGTAGTAATTCGCACAGGTGAATAATCAGGATAATAGGCGTCCGGATAATGGACGTTTTACCGTATGCGGTGTGCTCATGGCAAGGTACTTTAGTCTACATGCCTCAACAGGATATAGCCTTTATGTGCTGATGTGTCGTAAACACCAAAAACCAACAGGGTATAGTCTTTATGTGTTGATGTGTCGTAAACACCAAAAACCAATAGGGTATAGTCTTTATGTGTTGATGTGTCGTAAACACCAAAAACCAATAGGTACCAAGTGCGTCTTACTGTGTGTGTATGTTAGTATATATATATATATATATATATATATATATATATATATATATATATATATATATATATATATATATATATATCACAAACACCAAAAACCAATAGGTACCAAGTGCGTCTTACTGTGTGTGTATGTTAGTATATATATATATATATATATATATATATATATATATATATATATATATATATATATATATGTATATATCACAAACAGTTCAAAAGAAAAGTATCCACGTATCGCTTTACCTTATTGTTTTATTGGATAATGTTTCCAAAGTTCTGACTATATTATGTATTGATATAAAACTGGAATGTACCTATCGCTCAAACTTAGCAACATTCCAAATTTTTATTGATAACTGTATTTTTGGCAGACATTTTTATGTTAAATCCCGTAGCATCTTCAACGCTAACCAGGCTGATTAGATAGGAGGAAAGTCTTAAATATCATAAAATTTAGATACAATAAACAAAGTAGCGGTACCCCAGTTCGCAAACACGTAGGACTTCATAACTTTCTTGCATTTACCAACGAGAAATAACGGGACATGTCTAAGAACGAACACGATGCACATAAAAACAAATGAGAAGAAGTTATATTGAAATAAATACCATATGAACCATACAGTAGGAATAAAACAGAGAGAACTTTGCGATCTTTGGACTTAAAATTCAACTTAAATTGTAAATACATTAACTGACGACAATGACGGGGTCGTAAAAATGTCACTCTTGGCTTATATTTGATGCATCTACAAACTTAAGTATACCAGGAGCATTCAAATACTTTGGAGCTTTTAACTGAATCCGAAGATAGTCTATAAGTTCCATTGCTATGTCCAGTTTCGTGCCAGGTGGCTATATTATGCTGTTTGTGTGATGTTTGATTACTAATTTCCTGCGAGTAACCGAAGTAAGAAGTCAGACACATTTTTCATGATGTACAATTTAAGTCAGCACTTTGCGCTTTCAATAACATTTTTTTTGTCTTTTTCGAAACTGATAAAAATGGCTGAGAATGTGCTGTTCTTCGAAAGAAAAATCGCCGAAGCAAAATTGAAAATTATCATCTATGAAAGCCAACCTTACGTTTCTGATCTATTTCAAATTTGATGAAATTTCATAGTTCCACTCTGACTTGTTATGTTTCTATGCATTGGGTGAAAAGTTCAGAGCACTCAACCGAATACACTGAAATACCAGAACAAAAAGAAAATATTTCTAATGAACCCCAAAATACAAAATATAATTACACCTAATGCGTTTATCTTGTGTATTCTATGTGTGTATGTATGCATGTATGTACACTGGCATCACCCGCATAACATTAAAACAAAACCTAACCTTTGCATATTTACCTATATCTTACAGATTTCACTGGGCTTTATCACCACAATGAATTATATAAATGGATATAAAATCAAAGATTTAAATATAAACAGGACTCTTATTTGGCTTTTCTAACAGGGGCTGAAGATTTTATACTTTTACGATGAATTCTTGAGATTAGTATACTAGGTTGTAGATTTAGTGAGATGCCGTTTCTATGATACCAAAAATACCCAGCCGGCGCCCTGTCTACGTTGCTAACAGTAGATTCGATTATTGGCGTTGGCTACGAACACTATTTTTTTTCTTTTTTTTGGGGGGGGGGGGAGGGGGAGGAGTTGGGGGAGATGTGGAGTTTAAAAAAATTATCCTGTCGCCCCTTTTCTGGAAAAATATTTTTCCTTCCCCTGTCTGTCATTTTATCCAAGGTTATAAGATTAAAAATTCTGTCTTTCATAGGGAAGAAATAACATATTCCGGCTTGACTAACAATATCTCCCATTGCACCCACGAAGACAAAATGGTAGAGGCATTAGACTATCCAGAGTTCATCCCTATCAGATTGCTTCTCTATTTTATTTTGGTTGATGATATTATGAATTTTCAATTAATCTAATTTGAAAACCAACCATATGACTATTGTTAAGTTATATGTGTATACTTCTCTCAAATTTGAAACCTGGATGAGTGCAATTACCAAACCTATCTAAGATATTTCATTTCTGGAAAATTCTTCAGCAGGCCGTTCCATACATTGAAGAAAAACGTCGGTGTAATCCTTACAGTTTCAGCTGGCTATTTGATACATTTAAGAAAAACATCTGTGTAATCATGACAGTTTCAGCAAGCTGTTTGTTGCATTTAAGACAAACGGCTGTGTACTCATGACAGTTTCAGTAGGCTGTTTGATACATTTAAGACAAACATCTGTGTAATCATAACAGGTTTATCAGTCTGTCTGAAACATTTAAGACAAGTATCTGTGTAATCATGACAGTTTTAGCAGGTCGTTTGATCCATTTAAGACAAACGTCTGTGTAATCATGACAGTTTGAGAAGGCCATTTGATACATTTAAGACAAATGCCTGTGTAATCATGACAGTTTCAGCAGCTTGTTTGATCCATTTAAGACAAACGTCTGTGTAATCATGACAGTTTGAGCAGGCCATTTGATACATTTAAGACAAATGTCCGTGTAATCATGACAGTTTCAGCAGTTTGTTTGATACATATAAGACAAACGTCTGTGTAATCATGACAGTTTGAGCAGGCCGTTTGATACATTTAAGACAAACGTCCGTGTAATCATGACAGTTTCAGCAGTTTGTTTGATACATTTAAGACAAACGTCTGTGTAATCATGACAGTTTGAGCAGGCCGTTTGATACATTTAAGACAAACGTCCGTGTAATCATGACAGTTTCAGCAGTTTGTTTGATATATTTAAGACAAACGTCCGTGTAATTTTGACAGTTTCAGCAGTTTGTTTGATACATTTAAGACAAACGTCTGTGTAATTTTGACAGTTTCAGCAGTTTGTTTGATACATTTAAGACAAACGTCTGTGTAATTTTGACAGTTTCAGCAGTTTGTTTGATACATTTAAGACAAACGTCCGTGTAATCATGACAGTTTCAGCAGTTTGTTTGATACATTTAAGACAAACGTCCGTGTAATCATGACAGTTTCAGCAGTTTGTTTGATACATCTAAGACAAACGTCTGTGTAATCATGACAGTTTCAGCAGTTTGTTTGATACATTTAAGACAAACGTCTATGTAATTTTGACAGTTTCAGCAGTTTGTTTGATACATTTAAGACAAACGTCTATGTAATTTTGACAGTTTCAGCAGTTTGTTTGATACATTTAAGACAAACGTCTATGTAATTTTGACAGTTTCAGCAGTTTGTTTGATACATTTAAGACAAACGTCCGTGTAATTTTGACAGTTTCAGCAGTTCGTTTGATACATTTAAGACAAAAGGCAGGATATAATTCTTACTCGTTGTAAAGAAAAGTGCATCTGTATCCAGAAGTTAAGATAAGACTATTGCTGAGCATATATCTGTATTATGTTCAATCAGAAATTAGATCATTTGCTGTATCTCACAAATTATTACAGCCAGTAGCTCCTGATCTGGCTAAAATTAGTTGTTGGTTTTGTTTTTTTGGTTCCAGCTTTAATTAGTCCAACACATTCTGGCCTCCGTAAAGGGAAACACCTTGCTTTTGTTGAGGCTCGGACAAGGTGGACGGTCACTAGTAATGTAAATCCGCGAAACGGACCATGACATGGGGATAGTCTATTTGGTTTTTGCCTGTTTGTTTGTTTTCAGTGGGAGTGTGCAGATATTGAATTTCGGTTATATTCGGGTGAGTCGGTTACCAGTCAGGAGTGTGCTCTTTGTTTCATCATTGATAATTGATGAACTGAAAATTACTTCCCCTGGTCACAAGGTAGGTGGATGAACATGCATCTCCAATTGTGTTCAATATTATAAATGATCAACAGGATTCGAGTGAAAATACATAACAACGTCTGACGACATCAATAAATTATGCACATGCATTAAGTTATCGCCATTGTACTGCGGTTTGTCATTTTCAAAATGACGACTTCACTCTTTTCGAAGCACTAATCATCACACTTCAATTTGAACAGAAGACGGCATAACTGAGCATTGCTTCTTATCTGAATATGCATCACGAGAGAACGTACACATGCTAATCGCTCTGGAATCCGTCTACAGCAAATCTATATGATGTTGCATAATTTTGTGTAATGGAAAGATTCAATGCAAACATTCATTAGACATACAAATATCCAATCGGATGGTTATAATTTGGCTTGTTGCAGTCGAGCTTGGTATAATTGCGGGATTCGTTAGAACCGACTTTGTTATAAGAGTTTCAAAATATATAATCTTAATACCAAGGAGTCTTCTTTTCCTTGACTCGAATCCGTTTTTGTTCTCAAATCAAAACTTATCGAACATATTCTCGAGCATTTCATCCCATTTATCAACAAACATTATCGTTTGCGCGTGGCAATTAAATCATTCCCTTCGAATTTGCGTATCCAAGAGCCAGTTATAGTTCGACAGTGATGCAAACAAATGCTGATCATGCTTTCTATAAAAATGGAAGAGTGGTTACTAGCAAACCCGGGTTAAAGGCGGAGCAAATGGAACAGTTGATCTAGGGCCCCCCGCCCGGCGGGGGACCCGCAATGCAGTGAAATGGTAATTAACATTGTTGGAGGGGAAGGGGAAAGGCGTTTTGAAATTGCTCCAGGGCCTGCAGTAGCGGTGTTGTGCATAAATGATGAATACCTCATGAAAAACGAAAAATCTGTTGTTGAGATAACTATTCATTTAAGGATTTTTAAAATAATTGTTAGGCCAATTAGAAAACTTTTTATCGTACATAATTCCCGATCGTCACTTTTTGACCGTTTTTCGTAGCCCTTGTACCTAATTCACGACAGCAATAAAAGTAATCATAAACACAACGTCAACGTCAAAAGCAATTTGCAAAGACTTGGCAGTTTCTGAGATTCAAATTTGAAGATAAGGGTTCTGAACAAAAGCAGTCATTAACGGTAATTATCCAACAGCATGCATTTACAGAAAGTGCAGAAGCTTAACTTAGCTGGAACGTTGAGATTTGTCTAACGGCAGAAGCACAGACTAATGTTTGACGTACATTATTGAGTTCTAAATTGGGAGTTTGAAAACTATGCATATAATGGGTCAGGTACTGGGGTTATTGAGTGCAAGGCCTGCATAGAAGCAAAATGCTAAAAGTAATAGATTGTTGACATGTACATTTAACATGTGTAAGCACTAAATGAATACAACTGTTCAACAAAATAGTACGTATTGATCCAGTTCTGGACATAAAATTGTTGTTAAGTTTTTATGTGAAAATATGATACACGAGCTTTGTCGGTATTGCTTTGCTCTATATAAAGGGATTTAATAGAGATCTCTATCAAAAAGAAATGCCACCATGTAAATAATCAAGCCTATAACAAATAAAATACAAAAGTTAGGGAGCAAATTAGATGACATTGATTTTCTTCTTGGCTACGAATTTTGCCATTTGTTTTTGTTGTTTTTCTTTACCTGTGATGTCATCGTAAGGCTTTATTGTTAAATGAAAATATAAAAGAAGATCCACCATGTAATCAAAGTCGAGATATACGTCGATGATTTCGGATCTACATCGGTGACATGAATTTGACAGCAGAGTGTTTCGGCATCTGTTACTTGATTTTGTAATTATATAGAAAGAAAACTGGGTCACAGTCTATGAAATGTGTCTGTCTTGCAAAGGAAACGCGTTGTTTAAAATCTTGCCAAATCAATTTTTCAGAGTCAAATAAACGTATATCGCCACAGTGTCAGAAATATTGCGCTTTCAAGGTGTTTAAAAAAACAAGAAAAAGAAAAAAGAAAAAAACGATCTCTTGCTCTGAAAGGATTGTTGTATATAACATATGGATTCCAATTGCCCTCGGTCTATGTTCTGATACCAAAAAAGATATAAATACGGATATATTCTTTCTATACATTCCAAATTCCGCATTGCATTCCAATCGAGCTGTTGAAGCATCGTTACAACACGTTTTTATAGTCTAATAAAATTGTTAGCGCTAGATTGACACAAGACTTTGACAATGAATGTTCCGCAGTTTATTTATTATTTGCGTGACATACAAGCCTGTAAGCCGCCGGAAACAAAGCCCACATAATACAAAACAAATATATTCTACATGTGTGATTATTGATACAACTTGACCGTTAATCTGTATAATTTCAACATCTAGTGAAGACAGAGATAGTTGGATGTTGGAATACATTGATTTCCTGGCCATTCTAGCAGTCGCGTGTTGCTTTGTATTGGTGGCATTTCTACCACTGAGCTTAGTGGAGTCTGTCACGCGCTTTTGTGAAAGCCCCCACGTCATTAATAGAGAAATGGAAATCACTTTGATCGCATTGCAGAAGTGAAGATAGAGCGATACAGCACGTGTTGCTAGCGTCTATGTTAGCTGCTGTCAGTCGCCTTTGCTGAAATGTGAAAGAAATGAATAGGATAATATAAGCTCGCTGTGTTAATATGCCTGACTGAGGTGTGAATGAAATAAATATAGAGGATACAAGTGTGAAACAGAACTTGCGATGTAGTACGAAACTTATCAAATGGAATTCTTTTATGAAACAGACGCAGACATTTTGTGAAAAGGATGTAATTTGTGAACATTACGAACTGTTGACCACACGGGTGTAATAAGTAACAGATACATGTGATGATCGTCCGCTTAAAACCCTTTTATCATGATTTCTTTAATTTGCAATTGCTGTTTGTGGATTATTTCGGTCTACAGGTGATAAGCTTTCTAATTAAAGGATTTGCCCGTGCTGAGTTTTGATTCCCGGATTTAAATTGTGGCTGTTTGGAGTTTCTAGGAAGAGAAATGACGCACCGTAAAGGGTTACTTGCGCCACAGAATACATTTTTGGATACGATAGCGACTAAATTTGACGGCACACGTGAGTACTAGTTGTGCTTTTTTATGTTTTTTTTTTCTTTCTCCATCTTCTATGTATGTATGTATGTATGTATGTTTATATATAAATATATATATATATATATATATATATATATATATATATATATATATATATATATATATATATATATATATATAAAGTCATACGGGTGTGTTCTTATGCCCACGACATTCACCCACATGTATGTACGTATGTATGTTCTCTCTACGGCATATTGCGAGAGAGAGAGAGAGAGAGAGAGAGAGAGAGAGAGAGAGAGAGAGAGAGAGAGAGAGAGAGAGAGAGAGAGCATTACCTCTCCTTTTGATTTTTTTTAGAAGATATACTCCCGAAAGTGTTTGAATTTAAGGTTGATTAGGACTAAAATATTAATATTAATACTGTATTTATATTAATACAAAATATGAATACTAATACTGTATTTATATTAATACAAAATATGAATACTAATACTGTATTTATATTAATACAAAATATGAATACTAATATTGTATTTATATTAATACAAAATATTAATACTAATACTGTATTTATATTAACACAAAATATTAATACTAATACTGTATGTTTCTATTTACTGTTTAACAGTAAATTCTACCTTCCTATCCATTTGAAAACATCTACACAGGTTTGTAGATAGAAATAAAAAGACGAGAAAGAGATTTTTCTAATTACCCCCATCCCTCACGCACTTACGTCCCCAATTTCCACCACACCCTCCAGATACCTCCCCACTCCCAACCTCCCTACGCACTTACACGAGTTAATATTAGCTGATAAAGACTGCGTGATAGGAAAGTGACGATGTAAGAATATTTCTTCCATAAAGGTACTTTAAGATTTTATTATTGATCATTCACTTCAAATATAACGTACATCAGCAGTGTCTCCTATATTATTCCAAAGTCGAAATAGACAGGTCTAAGAATAAACTGTGTATGGATGGTGTATGAAATATTCTGAGTTTCTAAATTATGCGAATATTTATCATGCTGCCCTTTTCTGAAGAGTTATGCTTTCGTACGCCACGCTTAATTCCGCGGATTGGAATATGTGTAGTACAAATAGAACATCATTAAAGACATACATACAAAACTGATACGCTTGGTCAATTTTTACAGGTTTAAAAAAAAAGTTTTTTTTTTTTTAGGTCAGACACCTTTTCTGAGATTTAGCGAAAAAGACTTGTACTTTAGTATCCTCCAACCCAGATGCACAGTAAATTAGACACCGCTGTCAATTCCACTAAAGTTACTTTTTCATTTTCTTTAAATACATTTATTGATGGGTGCTCTTTGCATTTTTTCTTTTCCCTCAGAAAGAGAGGGAACAATCTTCAGACTGCACATTTGAGCGTCATCCTCATCAGTCTTAATTGAATCTGCTGTGCTTTGAGTATGTATGTACGTGTTAAAGTTTAACGACATGTCGGCACACCAATAACTCTAGGTTCTGATTAAAGGTACAGTTTAAACAATGTAGATATAAGGAATGGCACAAACACTTTCGAAAGATAAACCCTTCCACAAAAAAAAAAAAAAAAAAAAAAAAAAAAAACGTAAATATGAGGTACTAAAAGACTAAAAGATTAAAGATAATGTAAAACTGTAAAATATAAAGAACTGCAAAAACACTAGGAAGATAAATCCCTTCAAATAAAGTTTAACATGAAGAACTACAAGGTAAATGATTAAAGGTAGATATGTTAAATCCTATTGTAAATGCATATAACAAAATATATATATATATATATATATATATATATGTATATATATATATATATATATATATATATATATATATATATATATATATATATATATATATATATATATATATATATCCTTAGCTATCCAGTCGATTTATCAGATAACATTTCGTTTACTCCTCTATTACCCTTTTTATCAGTAGTTTCTATATTATAGAGTGCAAATTATTTTGACCATTAAAACACTGTCATTACAACAGCAAAATAATTTTTGTCAAATTGAAATTTTGTCGTTTAAAATGCCTCCTCTATTGGCATCCGATGTGTGTGAACTAAATGAACAATTGTTATTAATGAGAATGCTTATGATTATCACCAAAAGCATCCGAATTGCCCCCTTCGCTTAGGATGACGTCTATCCATCAACTTTCACATAACAGAGATTCCAATGGACCACAAACCAATTCGATTGCCACCATGGTGAGAATTGTTACACAATAGGGTGGCAGGAGAAGAGCATTCCCAAACGAACTGGGCAAAGAGAAAGAATCTACTACCGGATATACTCGCTTATAAGTCGAGTCCAAATGCACACTGCACATACCCAGATCTGCCGCCGTATAATGCGCCTGCTGATCTAGGTCTGTGCAGTTTGTTAGGAGTAATAAGGAGAACCAACAACATATACCTTGATCTGCCGACGCATTATGCGATGGCAGATCAGGGTCTATGTTCTTTGCAGTTCGACTCGACTTATCTTGGTTCAATCTCTGGAAAAAGAAATGAAAACAAAAAACGCCGGTTTTAAAGAAGTATATATGCAAATGTTTGGGTGGAGCATCCGTTTTTCAAAGGGGTTAATTCTTTGCCACGTCTATTTCTTTTTGTTGTTCCTGTTCTTCATATTGGAGTTTTTTCCTCAACAGATTAACTCTTACATTCTATTTGCCTTTCATTTTCTCTTACATTTATTAAAAGTGGACAAGACCCATTGTTAATACATATCCTACTTCAATAGTAACACACTGCATCTAAAAACGTTCTTTTTATCACCTCCACAAAACGTTCTTTTTATCACCTCCACAAAACGTTCTTTTTATCACCTCCACAACACGTCCTTTTTTATCACCTCCACAACACGTTCTTTTTTATCACCTCTACAGAACGTTCTTTTTATCACCTCCAAAAAACGTTCTTATATCACCTCCACAACACGTTCTTTTTATCACCTCCACAAAACGTTCTTTTTATCACCTCCACAAAACGTTCTTTTTATCACCTCCACAAAACGTTCTTATATCACCTCCACAAAACGTTCTTATATCACCTCCACAAAACGTTCTTTTTATCACCTCCACAAAACGTTCTTATATCACCTCCACAAAACGTTCTTATATCACCTCCACAAAACGTTCTTTTTATCACCTCCACAAAACGTTCTTATATCACCTCCACAAAACGTTCTTATATCACCTCCACAAAACGTTCTTTTTATCACCTCCACAAAACGTTCTTATATCACCTCCACAAAACGTTCTTTTTATCACCTCCACAAAACGTTCTTATATCACCTCCACAAAACGTTCTTTTATCACCTCCACAAAACGTTCTTTTTATCACCTTCACAAAACGTTCTTATATCACCTCCACAAAACGTTCTTATATCACCTCCACAAAACGTTCTTATATCACCTCCACAAAACGTTCTTATATCACCTCCACAAAACGTTCCTATTTTAGGACTTTGTCTACCATCAATTTTGTTACCCTATTTATTTTGTTATTACCAATACATGTATATCTTTCACCATTAAGATTTGTACAGTATTACCCTCGTACTTAAACAATTTTCTTATTCTATTCACGTTGTTATTACACATACATGCATTTTGCTGTCTTTCACCATTAAATTTTTTATAAATGGTACCCTCAAGCTTAAAAAATTTAATTATCCTATTAAGGTGTTCTTAGTGGAAGAAATTACTGGGTTTTTAAGAACGATTTCTTTTCTTATAAATGTATTATATTCCACACGAATGCATATCGATTGTGCAATATAATTATTATCAATTATGCAATATAATTATTATGAATTATGAAAGATAATTATTATCAAAACGCACAATAACAGTTATATTCGGTTCTTGTCATATAAGCTTTCTTTCGACACTGGTTTTATTATATTACTGGAGAAAGACAAGAGTTTTATGCGGGCGTGTTGAATGAAATCACTTAAAAGCGACATATCCGACCGTCGAATATACTGTTTTAATTTACCATATAAACGACCTTCATGTAGTATACATGCAGGATTCTATTTTATATACTTTAAATTTTGTGCTAAAAGACAATCTTGTTTCAAATGAATTTATCACAGGTCAGGCATAACTTTTTAAATTTTGTTTAAATATTATTTTTAATTTAACACAAAACACGTCTATGGACATGACTTTTTTACACAATTGGTGTCAGACAAACACTGAAATATTTTACAATAGATTTTGTTTCCAAAAATAAATAAGAAGGAAATAAAAACATTTCATGATTTTTATTATTATTATTATTATTATTATTATTATTATTATTATTATTATTATTATTAAATCAATCTATATTGGCGATACCTTCGTAAACGTAAGTCCAAAAATGTAAACAGCAAAGACATTTGCTACATGCATTTTCTGTCAAAATATAAAACATAATTACACATGACGGTCTAAAAAAAATTGGTAAAATTATGGGACTGTCGTGGTAATTGTGCATATAGCCTTGCCCGACTATCAGTAACACAGACCGAAAAACTAGCTGATTAGAGCCAGACACCCACTGGGATTTCTAATGTGCCTTAGTTGCGGTATGTGTTGAAATACATACTCAAATATTCATCATTTGTTGGGCGCTTTATCACATATCTTGTGAGAACGTTTTGTCTATTTTAACAGGAACAATAATTCAATTTGTGGTGAACTGTAATAGTCATTTCGATCCATGCTGAACTTGTCACGATTTTTATTGCGCTCCATACATTTTTAATTCGTCCCACACACATTTTCCCAAATATTGACGGAACAAGCCAATATATTAAATCAGAAATCAACAAGAATGTGGGGTGAATGGAAAACGCACGTAGGGCGAGTTTAAATAATGCTTGGACGAGTGCGTCCTGGGCGACTTCGCATAAGGTCAAGCGTCGTGATACCTTTATTGTTATAACATTCGTGCATATTTAATCATCGCACTCTGTCCAAGAATTAAAAAGAGTTTTTTTTTTAAATTTCATTATCATACTTTGTTTAAATTTGACGGTGAAATAATCGTCCAGCTCAAGATCATTTCCCCAAATAGCGGATTGGGTTGGGGGGCGGGGGCGGGTGGGCTCTTCATAGTTCAGTTCTAGTTTAATATCGGATGGGGTGGAGCTATATGTTTACAGAAGAATACTAATTGCATTATAATAATATCACGATCAATGTTAACAACAAAATAGAGTAGATCCAACCAAACAATACAGGCTGAATGGCTATACAGATTTCAAAAAAATAGTGTGATAAGTTAACCAAATACAGCTGAATATTCCCAAATACAGCTGAATATTCCTTCCCAAATACAGCTATATATTCCCAAATACATTCAAGCAAACCTGATTTAGAGCTCTATATTGTGTTTTAGAACAGTGTTCACTTGAGATCAAATCAAGTGAGTAATAGGATTTCTAAGCACTTTGTTTTGTTCTGGAAATGTGTTGTTTCTTCTTTGAACAATATAATTATATATATATATATATATATATATATATATATATATATATATATATATATATATATATATATACCTTTTGCTGACTAAGCAGGTTAGATTCTTGTACCATCTCATTCATAGGAGTGTCTTAAATTGTGGAGTTTTATGAATAAATAAACTATATTCTTTGCTTATTTGAAACGTTTATATTATTATTATTGTCATTCTGGGTCATTTTGTTACGCTACCAGTTGCTCACGTACCGCCTGGCTGATTATAACTCTAAAACAAGGTTGCAAACAGAATTCGTTGTGAATTGTTTTAAAAGTAGGACATTCGTAGCTATAAATCAGGTACCAACCGAAATTTGTAACCGGACCGGATTCAGCCAAATGTCGCCACATGAACCCAGTATTTAATTACAAGCTGTCAACAATCAGAGGCTATAATTCGCATGTTCAACTACCGTAAGTGGGACAATGTTTGAAACAACAAATGGAGATTTGAGCAGCTTGCGTCTGGGAGGAGTATTAACACGCAGAACGCACCATGGAATGCTAATATTGATCTCTCTTCCTTGTCAGTTGTATACGTGTAAGCAAAAGTGACTGATATTGCTGGTTTTAAGAATGCTTATCTTCCTGGTCCCACGTTCTTGCAATTATCAGAGACATTGTCTTCTTTTTTGCTTCTTCTTTCTTCGTCTTGTTCTCGTCCTCCTCTTCTCTTCTCTTTGTCTTCTTTCGCATCCTCTTCTTCATTCTCTTCAGCTGGCCATACACTGTTTATTTTTTATTTATCCATACTGTGAACTATTTTCAGTCAGAATACTTTATTTATGGATTCCCTTATAAGTCGCTTTTCATGGATTTAGCCTACTACTTACCTCTCATTGCTTCTATGTAAGAGTAGTGTACATGTAGTCAATCACCGCCATAATGTTGCAACTGGGAGTATAGTAGGTATATTGTGTCCCAATTTACAATCAGGGTTCTTAATACCATTTAGTTAGGCCCAATAGCCCAAGTTAGGAAGTCACCCGGATGCCATAAATATAAATTATGTCATTGACCCAAAACATCTTTCACGAACCGTTATATTGTTTTCCGACAAACGAAATGATATCAAAGTGTAAACAATAGTGAAGCCTACACAGAATTCTGCCGTATATTATTTGCATTTCCACAATCTGCGATAATACTGGAAATGGTAATGAAGCATTGTTGTTATGGTGCCTGTCTTGCGGATAATAAAATATTACTCATATAAATGCAGATGTACAGTTTTAAGTATTGTCTAAAAATTAGTGTGAGAGAGTAAATAATATATGGATACACGAATCTATTTATCCATATATTGTTCTCTCTATCATTAATTTTGCTTTATCCCAGTCAGACAATATTAGGTAGCCCGTGTTTTTGTAAAGATTTTGTGTGTGTTCCTATTCTTCATTTTTATATTTTTAGAACATTAGACAACTCAAATATGGATATATCTGAAAGATCGGCAATCTGTGAAAAAATGTCCTAATGTATAACTGTGAAATACATGTCCTAATGTATAACTGTGAAAAATGTCCTAACTGTGAAAAATATCCTAATGTATATCTGTGAAAAATGTCCTAATGTATATCTGTGAAAAATGTCCTAATGTAGATATGTGAGAAATTATGAAAGTTTACTCTAGGAAGGGAAATCTTTATACGAATGGGAGTGAGGTCGGATGGAATGTCAAATGTGTGTTGCTTGAATACTCGATACAATAACAACAACAAACGAACAACAACAATATCAACAATATTTTGACATTACTACTAAAAGAGAGAGATACCCATCGACGACCTGGGTTTTAGTGAGCTTCTGGATGAGTGAAAAACGTTCCAAACATTTGAGTTGATATTCTGTTCAGATGCATACTATTTGTGTAAATTGTTACAAATGGAAAATCACAGGTACTCTATGCGAATTTTTACAAAAAGCTGCGATCGCTGGATGATAGTGGCCGAGTTATATTGGCATCAAATATACGAAATGTGTTGTTTAGATTTAGTTTTGGCTTTGTCTGGATTTATCAAGCTGTCAGCGTTATTATACTTTCTAAACTTGAATTTTCGTAGAAAGTAAAAGATTTCATGTCTCAAAATAGGCCCTAAAATGTAATTAGTCAATTAAATATATGTACTATAAGTAATACAAGTCACTACTAATGCTGAGAAATATATATGCATATGATTAATCGTACGTTTTTTTTTTGTGTTTTTTTTTTTTTTTTTGTTGATATTTAGATGTTTTAGCCATGAACTTAATCTAGAGACAGGTTGTTACATAGGTATCGTTGCTTCAGAGAGTTTGTGTAAAGTTAAGTTTAAGAAATAATTTAATATTACTTGAGGACGAATATTATGATTTCTTTTGAAAGTGGACAAAATTACCAAGACGTTAGAGAAAAATATTTAGATAAGCTTTGGTGTGCACGTCTATCTTTAGAAAAATGTATTGCTTGATGTCATCACAAAGTCCACAGTTTACATAAAATTTATTAGCATGACAAAGTACTGTAGTAATGTCTGACATGTATACTACAATAAGTGTATTGCGCTCCAATATATTAAACTTTTTTACTGAATGGACGCAATTTACTGTCATTCACAAAAATATCTAATTTCATGAACTAAACTAATTAACTAATCACATGGATTGGAAATTGAATCTGGTAGATGAAATGGATGAAATAAGAGTACCATAGAAAATAGAATATGTAAGTTTTTCTCAGTTCTAGAGGATGTATATAATTTTCTCCTCGAATGTCCATTGCATTTTGAACTTAGAAAGAAGCATATATCTATGAATTATTGGAGGGAAGGTAACATGTTTAAATGTTTCAATTTAATATCTAGATTTAATGCATGTTTTGTTATAAAGTTAAGTATTTGTGAATTTAGAAAGCTTTTACAATGAGAATTAATGCGTTACTTCAGTTATCTCCCTTGGTTGCTACCATATATATTCACGAAGGGCAGGTCTGCGTCGATGCATTTTGTTAGGGGTAATCAGTAGACAATCAAAATGGGTCCTGATCTTCAGGTGCATTATGCAAGGTCAGATCAGGATCTATGTCGTTTGCAGTTCAACTCCAATTATAAGTGAGCATACATGATACACCACATTAAATAATGAATGTACTGTATTGACGATTATATTAATTTATGAGAATGGTTTTCATATCACTAAATCCTGTATAGTGATTCTCATCGTTGATATATTTCAGTCTATTTTGTATGAGTCTTATCCACGCACACGTATATTTATATATCTTCTGCATGTGTGCGATATTCATGATTAACGGTCTACAAGGTCCAATACACTTCCAGCTGACCGGGAATGGCAGTACGGATGTTGAACCAAGCGGGTTCAAAGCCATGTTTGGCCCAGTCCAGCGTCTGGATATGACTGGGATTAATTCGAGGATTTGCCTGCTTGAAGATCGAAAAAATTGTGCCCCCACGGGGGGGGGGGGGTGTTAATTTTTTTATGGCGCCTATCATTTGAATATGACACATTTCTGCCCCCAATTCTTGAAATATGAAGCTTTCCTGCCACCTGTTCTCATAATATGACGCTTTTCTGCCATCTATTCTTGAAATAGGACACTTTCTGCTACCCATACCTGAAATAGGACACCTTTCTGCAGCCTGTTCTTGAAATAGGACACATTCTGACACATATTCTTGAAAAAGGACACTTTCTGCCACCTTCTTCGTGAAACATGCCACTTTTCTGCTATCTTTTTAATGAAATATGTCTCTTTTCTGCAACATATTCTTGAAATACGACACGTTCTGCCACCAATTTTTGAAACAAGACACATTTCTGACATATATTCTTGAAATAGGACATGTTCTGCAACCTGTTCTTGAAATAGGATACTTTTTGCCACCTATCCTTGAAATAGGACACGTTCTGCAACCTATTCTTGAAATTGGACACTTTCTGCAATCTGTTATTTGAATAGGACCATTTCCGCAACCTATTGTCCAAAAAGGGAGTTTTTAAAAAATGATTATTCAACTTTTCATCTGAAAAGTAAACCTTCATTCTACTCTTTGAGTAATAATCATCTTATTGCATGTAAAATAAACTGTTTCTTGACAAAGAAGGTGTTTCATCTTATTGAGTCATACATTTAGTTCTGAGATGGAGACATTTGCATTTTCATATTCAGTCAGTTTTGTTCGCATTAAGATTATAGCAGGTGTCCGAAAATGATCATGATGTTGTAGATTTGTATTTTTACTTTTCTTTAAAAAAAATGCTGGTTTGAGATCTGGTCTTTGTTTGTTCACTAGCCCATTCCCGCCCATCTCATCCATGTGTGTGTGTGTGTGTGTGTGTGTGTGTGTGTGTGTGTGTGTGTGTGTGTGTGTGTGTGTGTGTGTGAGAGAGAGAGAGAGAGATTCTTTTGCATATTTTTCAATGAGATCCATCCCCAATAGTTTTGGTGATATGTGCTCAACCGTTCGTATATCAATATGCTTAGTTTGTTTTTCTCTCAAAGTCTTCATTTTCTCAAGAATGTATACTATTTATCAGACACGCTGCTATTATTATTATTATTATTATTACAACACACCGTAATGGTTATAGTCATATGACTTTACGTCGACATGAGAATAATTGAATAAGTATTACTCTCTTGATAGCAAAATATGTCTATCAACTTTATTACTATTTGGTATAGATGAATATGAGAATGCTCATTATCGAATGTTTAATATGTGTATCAACTATATTACTATTTGGTATAGATGAATATGAGAATGCTCATAATCGAATGTTTAATATGTTGCAATCATTTGCAACAAGTACTTTTTATTATGGCTACAAAATGTTTATTTATTTTCATTTAATCACTCCGTATATTTATGGGGCTCCTAAAATGTAAACCAGTTTTAGATGCCTCACTTATCGGTCCCATTAGAATTTAGTATTCTTCAATTCTGCTTACCATTATCTTTTTATTTCTATATAAGTATTGAGAATATGTTGTTTGTTAATGACAATAAAAATCATCTCTGCACGGCTTTCAGTTACACAATGATGCTTCAATAAGATTCCATCTACATCAGCTATGTAGGCGTATATTGCATACTTTCATTCTGCTGCGCTCTTAGCAATCGTCTTTATTGCAAAGTTCACGATGACTGCTGACATCGTCATTCTCTCAATCTTAATATGTTGTAGTGACTATACAATTTACGAAGAGGCACATTTTGCAATATCGATTCGAAGAGAGAGAGAGAGAGAGATGACCCTTTGCGGTCTGCAAATTGTAATCTTAAATTGAACAGTAGTGATACAAAATGTTCTAAGCAGAGATTTATCTTAGTTTTAGAAACTAGTTTTGACATGTACTACATGAATGTAAGTCTCTATTTATTATAAATGAAATGCCATTAGCAGCGTGCGTCGTATTACTAATAGTTGTAATTATCGTCATATATTTTACCGACTTTTCCAAAATTTGAAACTAATGCTTATCAACAAAGGTGTTACAACTCACTATTGACGTCTTCGTTCTTCCTCATCATCTTACACTTGGAACGCTTTTCATTTAGTGGCAAAATGGTTAGCTTGAACTGAAAATTGCATAAAAGTTCTTTGTTGGAATAAATAATCTAGCTGAAAGTTCAAAAGTACAAACAGGCATCTAAATTATGATACACATAAAGTTCATTATTTAAAAAGATTTTATTATATATATATATATATATATATATATATATATATATATATATATATATATATATATATATATAATTTTAAAGCAAAATTTCAATAGATATAGCAATAATAATGTTTTGCCTCAAAATATAGTAACGAAAAAAACAAAAAAACGGTATTTTTTTTATTTTTCAGCAACTCTTTGTTCATAGAAATTACACAATTGTTTTACGGAAATAAATTATATACGTAAGTTTGATTTGTTGGTACAAAACGTTTTCAGAGTATTTCATTAGTTTAATGAAAGCTCACAAAGTTTAAAGTTTGCAAATCGTTTCACTTTTTTGCCTTTTTTTAAAATGGTAACATCTTAATAATACCCTTATTACCTTCGTTTGAAACTTCCTGCTTCATTCTCATTAATTTCTAATATAACTCTTATTTATATCCCCTCGTCTATCTTGTTACTTTAAGTATTCTGTGAGAGAGAACCAAAGAACCTTTTCAAAACGTACGTTAAGTGTCGGCCGGACGTCAAATGTTTGGTCCAGGGCGGCGGAGTTAGCACCTTAAAGTCCCAATAATGGCCAAATTTCGTGTTGATACGTCGAGAATCAGATGTTTCGCCGACCAAAAAGTTGTCAACATCTAGTTAAATGCGCATTTTGGATACGTGCTCTTTATGGCTCATTCCTGAAATCCGTTATTTTAGTTTTGAAGGGACACAATATGCAAGGAAGATGTCATGTTGTGAAAGTTTGTATAACGTTGTTTGAATTGAGTATGGGCCAGTTGATGGGAGATTTGTTAAAATTGATATTGTGGATTAATTTTTCTTTGGATAGTATACATGTCGTAATTAGAGAGTGCTAAATATGCAACGCATTTAGTGGACTGACTCTGCTTCAAATTTAACCAGAAGTCTTGAGATGAAATAGACTTGCCATTTATACTACCATGTCAAAAGTATGCAGATGCCATTTATTTTACCACGTCAAAAGTATGCAGATGTCATTTATACTACCACGTCAGAAGTATGCAGATGCCATTTATTCTACCACGTCAAAAGTATGCAGATGCCATTTATTCTATAACGTCAAAAGTATGCAGATGCCATTTATTCTACCACGTCAAAAGTATGCAGATGCCATTTATACTACCACGTCAAAAGTATGCAGATGCCATTTATTCTACCACGTCAAAAGTATGCAGATGTTGTTTGATACGGTTGTTCTCAAGAACACTCTCGGATAGATTAGAAAAATCTAATTAGAGGCAGCACGAATTGGTACTGGACTTTCCAGAAATATCAGATGGGAAAACTTGTATTGGAAAACATGGTCAAAATTATGCGAAATACTAAAATCCATAAATGATGTACCTTGTATAAAATTATTGATAATTAATGCCCGTTTTTTCTTTATGATCTGTTACCACCTTTTACTGCCGATCTCACAAGTAAAAATCTCAGAAATATATTTTGATTCGAAAGATCGCATTTTTTAAAAATTAGAAATATCAAGGAGGTCATTTATTATTTCGGCCTCATCATTGTGGAACAACCTTCCCGACAATCTAAGACTTGTCCCATCCTTTTGTGAATTTAGTCGGCTTGTAACTTGTGAAACATTTTAATCACCCCCCAACCCACCCCCACCCCACTCCACCACCACCGTACTATACATATGGTGGGCAAGAGTTAGAACTAATCATAGTGCTGTACATTATGTCTTATTTATTAACTTTGTAATTCAGTCATCTTTGTGTAATTGAGGAGAGCCACCTGATACTTTATCTCATTATTTGTATAGTGTAGCCGTTATGTAGATAAACGCATGGGCTTATTTCTAAATCTAAATCACTTACTTTCGCCTGCGGTTATTGGCCTGCTACCTCAAGGTTCATCTCAGCTATCTTATGATCTTCATTGCAAAATGTTTGAAGTTGTTCAAGATTTTATCAAGGAAACAAAACGATTTTTCTGATTTTCTTCATATGTTTGTAAAGGATTACTTATCATACTTATGTAAATGCTATTGGTTTGGTTTGGTTGTGTGGAGTTTAGCGCCATTATTTAGCACATGACAGGCTATACATGGCGACCAGCATATGGTGGAGGACGATCCCGGGACGAACCACCGACCCACGGGAAGCTACTGTCAGGCTTTCTCACGTGCCCACATTGGTCGAGCCGAGACGTAAATGTTATTATCTGTATCACGCATATTCATGTATTTCACTCATGCTCGTTTCTGTCTCCCACTATCTCTCTCCCTCTGCCTGATTATTTTGCTATGTGTTTTTATGTACACGAAGGGCTGCACCTTAGTTGGAGGACTTGTTGCTCAACCTCACTTGTTTCATTATTATGGCAACAAAATATGTTTAAACTCAGCAACTCTATTTCCAAATAAACTCCTCAAGGCCATTGCAGCATGGCATCACAACTGAGATATGTTATACAACTTGCATGTGCCATTTTGTATACAATTTTTTATGAAGAAGATTGGAGTAAAGCAACAACTCCAATAAAACTGCAATGAAATAGCATTGTTTGTGTTTGTAGCGCACAGAAAGCTGTTTTTATGCATCAAAAAGAAATAATGCGTCTACCAGCATCTAGTTTACTTTACGTCCTACACACACTTATAACTTTACATGCTTTTAAAAGATAGAATTGGTTCTTCGAGAGCTTTGCGAAGTTTGTTGATATTCCAGGATTTTAATCAAATTTCTGGTATGTACCATGCAGAGTTAATAACCTGTTGATAGAAACGAGGTGTAGAGATTATTCCTATTTGGAGCAAGCCTTCCATTTTACGTGTCACCGAATAGCCTAATTGTGCAATGTGTGGAGTAAATATAAGTTATTAACTGAGTATTGAAAAATATTGGACCCAAGGCCATGTGACGCAGAATGCTCGAGCTTGCGAGGGCGTTTGACACCACATGAACGAGGGCCCATTATGTTTGAATACTCAGTCAATAATCTTTTTATTATATACTTAAAAATAAGCATATTAATCGTTCTGTAATGTTATAGGAATAATACAACTGAAACAAAATATTCTTTCAACATTTAATTGAACATTGTACACGTCGTTCATTGTATGAATGAAACCTGAGCACAGCGCAGTAATACACGCTACTTTACTGCTTTGGAAGCTCTCTCGTACATGGGGTGATTCTCATTCAACATTGAACGAAACTAAGTTTGCTAAAGGAGATAAAATGTCATGTAGCCAAACAAACACAGTGAAATATTGGTATTCGGAAAATATGACGCAATACACCAAATTGAAGATACAGTTATAAAAAGATGCGTCATTACAATTCAATCAAAGTTTGGTCGTTGTGATTGTCCTTATTTGATGTTGCTGTCATGGTGGCGGATAAATTTAAAATGTCAGGATTATTGTGAAGGTATTGTGGCCCATCGGTCTTCGATAATACCTGCAAATAAGGATATATATTCATTTTGGAGTCGCTTGTGTTTCAATAAATTCCTATAACAGGATAAAACAATGTTATTCAGAGTGGATAAAAATGCACTTCTTACGTGAATGAGATGTTTGTTCATTGATACGTTGTATCAAAGGTCAGTCTCTAACTCTCTCTCTCTCTCTCTCTCTCTCTCTCTCTCTCTCTCTCTCTCTCTCTCTCTCTCTCTCTCTCAATTGCAGAGTCAGGCACAGGCACCTGGACGGCCAGGCATTTGTATCGAAAAATAATGCGTATAAAACTCTCATTACAGTCCGCTTACGTCAAGTGCTTTGATGTCTCTGCTCATTTTCTCCGATCCAAACTTGATTATTTGCTCTCGAGTCGTGTTCAGAAAAGTAAATCCATATTTCATCACCTGTTACAATCTCATTCAAACGTCTTTGGTAATCCTTTTCGTATTTGACGAGTAGTTGTTTGGCGACATCAACCCGAGTCTGTTTGTAATCAAACGTTAACAATTGCGGGACTCATCTTGCACAAAACGTTCTGAGCTTCAAATGATTCTTCAACATATTAAAAATAACTGTAGAAATAATGCCCATGACAATAGAACTATCTTCCACTGTATATTAAGCGTCTTTGTCAACACCCCCTTCTTCCAGAACGTGGGTCATCTTCCATCGATTCGTGACCATGTTGAAAACGATGAAACCGCATCAAAATTGTAGGATATGACAGAGTATTACATCCGTAAACTTTATCCAAGTCGGCCTTGATATCAATCAGATTACTCTAAGAGCGCCCAGATTATACAGTACGCTCTTTGCTCAGTAGCAGAATTGTTACTCCTCCGACATTTTTACGTCACTGTCGTTTACCTATGGTATATCACACGCATATAACTGCAGGTGTTTGGCGTGCCGTATGTGCAGCTGCAGATCAGTTTTAGAATGTTATTTGTCGGCGGGAAACAAGATTACGAATTTTTCCGTGTCTGTACAAGTAAAAATTGCTTATTGCAGCACTTACCTTTCATACCAAATAAGACATACCTAACACGTCGTACATTGGACAGTTAATAATAAATTATTGGACAGTTAATAATAAAATATTGGACAGTTAATAATAAAATATTGTTCATCGTCAGTACATGTCTGACATTAATGACAACCTCTTGATACTAGTCCTAGATTCCAACACTTGCCATTCCCAATCTTAAGAGATGCAACTCCGCACCTGAACTTAGCAAAAGCGGACCCGTGCTTTACTGGCAACAATATTTTACAGTAATATTTCGTACAGTATTCGTTTTTGAAAAGTGTAAGTTCTAAGTTTGTTACTCCCTGCACCAGTACGACAAGACCTTCTTTGAAGAACTATCTGCCAATTTGGAATAACTTACCATGTTAATCTTGACGTAACTTGGTTAAACATATTCTAAGCATTATAGCCGTAATTATTTGTATTACCGCATGCATTCACATTTAATCTCAGCCATGTCTCTGTCACATGATAACTCCATTTTTTTTACAATTTGCAGGTCCGTTAATAAAACACCAGTATAACATACTTGTATTGATCCTATCACTACTTAGAAACACAAGATGATGACACTGTGTGCATTTTACTTTCACTGCCTTACGAAGAACTGATGTCAACCCATATTCCTTGCGACAGCTGCAGCCGGCGTGCACGCTTTCTAGTCTCTAAACAAAAACTATATTCTAGACCGTATTAATGAAGTCATAATATCTGCAACCCCGTACTGCTGTCTATAAGATTATACCAACCACATCGTTGAGTAATAAAGCATGGTTAACACACGATAAGGCATTCCACCAATCAATTTAAATTAACTATTAAAAGATCTTCTAGTACTGTGGGTAACTATTTGTGGAGTAAAAGTATAGCCTAGATGCCCATTATAGGACACTCGGTACTAAATATATGAAAGAAGGGGAACCAGTCCAGAAATGGGTACGATAAAATAGAGTATATATGGGTTTGGCTGGCCAGGATTGGTTAATAATGAAAGTAAAAGTTTAGTGAAAATAATCTTTTGAGAGTTTATCCTTGTTGTAACTGAGAAAAAAAAATAGAGACCATGTTTTAGTGATGGAATTTCAGTTTTTTTACAGACTTGAGTTTGGAAAACACATTTCTTAAATTAGCACCTGACTCTTTGGTGCGGAATTGGAAGCACATGTTTCAAACACTTGCTGATTCAGAAAATGCCGCGGCTCATATTGTTTTGTCTACACAGAAGCTGTCATCGAGAATATGTCTGTACTGATAAATATAGGTTTGACCATGAGCATTCAGAAATTTAAAGTTACTGAATTTTTAATATCATGCTATTTGCATAGGTTTACTATGGGAGCTGAATTAGTACCGTGAGTTCTGTAGAGAATAACAGCCCTACAGTGGTTCCACATATGCATGTACAAGTAACTTTACTATAAATGCAAAATTATGGTTCTGTTTGTGGATAACAAGCAAAATGAATACCTTTTGTCTACCTCAAAATGATTTTCAGTGGGATATCAAACACACTTTCATATATGGCAACTGTAGACATGGAGTGGGGGTGGGGGTGGTGCAGTGTATTGAGTGTGTAGATTCGACTATGCAAGGTGGGGTGTTTTGCACATTGGTTAATATCTATGGAATCAAATATATAAAGTTTAGACAATTTACCATTTACAGAGTAATTATGGTTATCAATTTGATATTTCCTAGTTGTGTTTTTGAAACAGTATGCTTGAGATATGAACACTTAGATCTCTACCATTATACTTAATGGTGATGACCACTCATGATTTTGTGTCCCACCAATTTCATTAAGTGAGTGTTTTGGAACTTCATATTTTGTATTTTAATTGGCTTATGCCTGCCTTACTTTAGTTTTGAATTATATGTGTTATGGGGAAATTTTAGGTAATTTCTGTCATATAAATCTCCTTTTCTGTAGTAATACATGCACATATAGATGGTCACCTTGACCTTTTACTCATTTTTTGCATAATATGACAAGGCTGATACTGTATTTCAATCTTAAATTGAAGAGAGATAAATGGTGATAGTAAAAAAGGTATCTCTTGATTACACAGATTTATTTTAATTTTTTTCTTCTAAGTTTCTGAAATGAAGCTCAAATATTTAAATGTTGCTTGAAATGCACCATTGCTATTATTGGTGTACTTGAACTTGCAATATAATTTAATATTCACTAATGTAATCTTTGACAAGCAGAACTCCGTACACTGTTTACTGATGCATTCTACTACTATCCATAGGTCTGTCAAGTAAATCAAGGGTGGATATAGGACACTCGGTACTAAATATATGGAAGAAGGGGAACCAGTCCAGAAATGGGTACGATAAAATAGAGTATATATGGGTTTGGCTGGCCAGAATTGGTTGATAAAAAAGTTAAAGTTTAGTGAAAATAATCTTTTGAGAGTTTATCCTTGTTGTAACTGAAAAAAAAGAGGCCATGTTTTAGTGATGGAATTTCAGTCCTTTTACAGACTTGAGTTTGGAAAACACATTTCTGAAATTTGCACCTGACTCTTTGGTGCGGAATTGAAAGCACATGTTTCAAACACATGTTGATCCAGAAAATGCCGCAGCTCATATTGTTTTGTCTACACAGAAGCTGTCATCAATGATATGTCTATATTGATAAATATAGGTTTGATCATGAGCATTCAGAAATTTAAAGTTATTGAATTTTGAATATCATGGTATTTGCATAGGTTTACTATGGGAGCTGAATTAGTATCTTGAGTCCTGATAGCTAACACTACGTACTTGTAGCTGTCTACAGTATTTCAACAACCATGTCCGCATTTTAATGTAACAAATTGACATAGTCATTGATACAGTACGGAAATATACACATTAAGGGGGATTTGGGGTTAGCATTGGCTTTAATGCAATTTATTAATTAATATACCTAAATTGTATAACATATCTAACAAATAGTGTAAATCAATTTCATTTTCCGCTAGCAAATCGTCCGCTTACAAAAACTACAGACATACTCTAATCACCTCTAACACCTATATCGCTGACACTAATTTTAAATGTAAAATCATGATGGAAAGATTAAAAAGTTATAGCGAGAGTGGGTAATCTTGTCGCAGACTGAATGTAACTTCTAACCAATATGCAAAGCATCCATTTATACGCACACATGATAAAACTGAAGCATACAAATCACATTTAACATTTTGTCATTTATGCCAATTATTCTTCCAATCTTTTCTACAGGAATAATAATCATAAACTTTCTTGAAATCGATAAAACACAGAATGTGGATAACATACGCAATGTTCTTGTGTCTATACTATATAATAAGCAAGATACATGACAAATAATACTACTGCCATTCTGTCCATCAACACATAAAGAGGTTGATCATTATCTTTCATCCATTTTGATTATCTGGCGTGCATTGTATATGGTTGCCATGAGTAATCACATGGGGTCACTCGGGTCTGTGGTAGTTATATTCATGGGATTTATTGTACCCTTATTCAAGTCCAGTTGAATATGCCCTGCTTGAAAACAAACATTAAATAAAAATTGATATATAATTTCAAAACACATTGGCTGAGATACAATCTACGTCTCTACGCCAAACGCTTTACCTCTCTCGGTGCTATTTGCGGCAGAATGTACTTCACTAGTCGAAAGATTGGCGTTAACATGTGACTCCATTGGAGGGGTAAAAGTAGAAGCAGGTAAATCATTCGTTATTTGATCCCGAAATGTGTACATAGATTGCTGGAATTGATTTAAGCGCATACGCATCATCAAAATGCAGCAGTTAGCATTATTATCATGGTCATAGCACCCATCCTATTTCTAGATCCTAACTTTATTTGTTTCATTTGAGAAAGCCAGACTAACACATGGCACTACTGGCTGGTAGAGACAGGATTAGATCTATCAAACATCGAAACATTCAGTTGCTTCCACGTGTTCACGTGGGGAACCGGAAATAGTATGTGTCTTCAGACATCACATAGAAGCAGAAGACATTTTAACTGGAGTTGCAAGCGTCTATTGTACACCATCAATACTCGAGCGATTAAAATTCCCTTCTCATCTCAACCAGCAGATCGGATTGCTACGCTCTAGATTCGCGAGTAGCCATCAGAAACAATTCCATTTTTTTATTTTTCACATGGTTTCTTTTCTTTCGTTTAATATTCTATAATATACAATTTATAGATTTAACTTACTCGATATACCTGAAAATGCAACTCGTCAGACGGACTCTCTGCTCATTTTTTGCGCCAGTCTGCTGTGAAATTAGCTGTCATCGGTCCGGCGGGCTGGCGGCAATTCCCACGCCGTTTCCATCAGTTTACATTATTAATGAAATGCAGTACCTTAGTAATAATTTAAGATGTACCAAGACCATCTTACTTATGTAGGCACTAACTTGGACACAACATATAAAAAAATCAACATATGTTATCTTGAACGTTTTGGAAATAGTTGGAACTGAATGAAATTACTGGAATATTTAGTGTAAATGACCTCTCCGGGACCGGCCAAATCACACCTGTTTGATTTGTCATCCTATGCTAAAACAAAGAGGCCGAACTCAATGAACATTTTAGTTTCTGTTTAGGCTGCGATGCTTCTTTTTTTTTTTTTTTTTTTGTTTGAATGCAGTAATATTCTTTACTGATTAGCTATCTGCAGTAAAAATCAGAGAAAATATGAATGATTTTCTTAGAGACTAGAATAGGATGCAATAAGAGCTGATGGACTCAGTTAATGTGGTGATAGCTTTAAAGCCGAAGTCACGACTCAGAGGTTCCTGTTTCATAACTTTTCTCTTGTCCTTCAAACAAGCCAATGATGCGATAACTGCTAACCTTCCTGACCGCTGACAAGACCAAAAGACCGCATAATTTCGTGTGATCCTTAATAAGACAGTTGATCCTAGCTAACCAATTCTTAATTTACAAGCATCAAAATATCCATGACGGCAATATTTAGTGAGATATCGGGATGACTTTCAGATTGGTTTTTCTGGACTGTGCCACATAAAGACTCAAATTTAGTACTGTACATTCGGATTGAGATCAGACATAATGTCGACTCTGATATCATTAAAACTCACATCATTTAATTCCGTTGAGTTATTCGTAAGTTCCGAGGTAAAACGTTTATAAATTACCTGAGCGATTCTTTAACATATTATTTCCAAACCTCTTGACTGAAGTTGACCAGTTTGCGCGAACTTTGTTCAGAATTCAATATTTTCTCTATTATATCCATACGACCATTAAAGATTGAATATAAATGGGAATTCCCGAGGCTATTTCCAGGATAGATAACTCGAGCATTTCCATGATAGATAACTCAAGCATTTCCCGCAGAGATAACTCGAGATCTCCAGAGACAACAGTGTATGCTTTCGATTGGATTGCAGAGGCAACATCATACTTGCAGAAATATGCTCTGCTGTACTGGATGTTGAGGGTTCCTGTATTGGATTACTAAGCACGCTGTTCTTCTGTTTCCTTGCAGCACTCACTCTCATTAGTCAACGTCAGTGAAGATGGCGTTTCCTCCCATGTGGTAGTGGTGTACAAACAGCCTCCTTGGCTAGTTGTGAACATATAATAAAATCTACATATGACTAAGAGTTGTCCATTATTACACTCATTTTGCTACACTTATATCTCCAGTTTATATTTGCTCCTATTAATGGTGGCCTTATGAGAACATATATCGTAGAAAACGTTACTTGCGGCTGTCGATGTTCGTTTTGCAATCACCATTTAATTGTCAGTAGTATATGCGATCAGTTGTATCTAATTTCATCCTAAATACACAGCTGGTGTGCATTTAACCTTAACGTCAATAACAGACTCTACCTGGCCTTGCAGAGAAATATCAATCTGGAAACCTTATGTATTTAATATTGCTTTAATTTATCAAAGTGATTCATGTTACAGCTTGTTACAAAGTGATTCATGTTACAGCTTGTTACAAAGTGATTCATGTTACAGTTTGTTACAAAGTGAGTCATGCTACAGCTTGCTACAAAGTGATTCATGTTACAGCCTGTTACAAAGTGATTAATGTTACAGCTTGTTAAAAAGTGGCTCATGTTACAGTTTGTTGCAAAGTGATTCATGTTACAGCTTGTTACAAAGTGATTCATGTTACAGCTTGTTACAAAGTGATTCATGTTACAGCTTGTTACAAAGCGATCCATGTTACAGCTTGTTACAAAGTGATTCACGTTACAGTTTGTTACAAAGTGAGTCATGCTACAGCTTACTAGAAAGTGATTCATGTTACAGCCTGTTATAAAGTGATTCCTGTTACAGCTTGTTAAAAAGTGACTCTTGTTACAGTTTGTTACAAAGTGATTCATGTTACAGCTTGTTACAAAGTGATTCATGTTACAGCTTGTTACAAAGTGATTCATGCTACAGCTTGCTACAAAGTGATTCATGTTACAGCCTGTTACAAATTGATTCATGTTACAGCTTGTTAAAAAGTGACTCATGTTACAGTTTGTTACAAAGTGATTCATGTTACAGCTTGTTACAAAGTGATTCATGTTACAGCTTGTTACAAAGTGATTCATGTTACAGCTTGTTACAAAACGATCCATGTTACAGCTTGTTACAAAGTGATTCACGTTACAGTTTGTTACAAAGTGAGTCATGCTACAGCTTACTAGAAAGTGATTCATGTTACAGCCTGTTATAAAGTGATTCCTGTTACAGCTTGTTAAAAAGTGACTATTGTTACAGTTTGTTACAAAGTGATTCATGTTACAGCTTGTTACAAAGTGATTCATGTTACAGCTTGTTACAAAGTGATTCATGTTACAGCTTGTTACAGAGTGAATCATGTTACAGCTTGTTACAAATTGATTCATGTTACAGATTGTTACAAAGTGATTCATGTTACAGCTTGTTAAAAAGTGACTCATGTTACAGTTTGTTACAAAGTGATTCATGATACTTCTTGTTACAAAGTGATTCATGATACAGCTTGTTACAAAGTGATTCATGTTACAACTTGCTCTTTTATGGCTTTATAACAGTATTGTTTTCTTTAATTATATTGAAATTGATTTAACTAATTTTATCTTTGAATTACCTGGAAATGGATTATATCTTTATTGATTATTAATACAAAGAAGTGACATACGTAGCGAAAAAATACATCTGGTTTCATCAAGTATTAAAACACCTAAGGTATTAATCAATTAAAATGGACACTTATTTCTCCAAGTTGAGAAAGCAGTCTCAGTATTTGAATGTTTCGTAAGTAATTTTGTGCAGAAAACACGGATCAGCGATATTAAAAAATTCTATACATACTGATCCATTGGTGTGAATTTTGAGTTGAAATTTTGTGTAGATTCTTCTAAAGGAAATCCTGCCCCTCTGCAACAGTATTTGCGGGATATGAATCTTGTTTTCGTATTGCAACGTTGTCCATGCCAAGTATGTTCTATCCACGAACACTAGCTATGCCTATTTCTCGTGTTAACTGAGCCACCGGCTGACTTAGTTGAGATATAAACCTTCTTAAATACAATGCAATACATGTGCCTAAACCATACAAGAACTTTGTGGTGATGCTCTGTCTCGAAATAAATTTGATCCAGCCATTATAATCATTATACACCTATGAATACTTTCTCCAAGGCTACGTAAGAATAACGTCCTTTTACAATAGGTCAGAGGTCGTTCAAGTGCTTAACCCCCCCCCCCCCCCAAAAAAAGTAAATGCACAAAATATGCAAGAATTTGGTCCCATTTTACAGTATGCAGAAAGTTTCACAAAGCATATATAAACTTCTGCTTATTTTAGCGTGTATTCCACGAAATCACTTCTTAACGTAATTTCGTAATTTCTTTTTTTTTTTTTCTTTTTTTTTTTTTGTACCTGGTGACAACTGAACTTTTGCAAAGAGACGCGATTCTTATGTCTCCTCAGGTAATTTGTAGATTGGTCTACTCATAGCTCAAATGGCAATGTCGCTAAATGGACGATATCATGAATAATGTGTACCAAATGTTTAAATGATGATGTTAGATAATGACATTTTCATCGATCTAGCTTGTATGACAGATTGCACAGATTGCACATTACCTCCACAGAAACAAAAAGACAGTGTTGTATAACACTGATTTTGCTTAAAAATGCATTTATTAAGGCATCGTTCATCTCCTGATACGACTGCAAGTATTAGCTTTGATATGCATGTATGTATGTATGTATGTATGTATGTATGTATGTATGTATGTATGTATGTATGTATGTATGTATGTATGTATGTATGTATGTATGTATGTATGTATGTATGTATGTATATAGAATATAGAGTGTATCGGTGATGATCAGCAAATTTAATTTTGTGTAAACTATCGGGAAAAGACTCACGATGGTTTTCCCTGTGGAATATCTGTTGATACGCTCTGTGGGATATCTTTCGATACCCTCTGTGGGATATCTCCTGGTATGCTCTGTAAGATATCTGTTCGTACGCTCTGCGGGATATCTGTTGATACGCTCTGTGGGATATCTGTTGTTACGCTCGTACTTGTTGATGATAAAATGGAACAAGTCGAACTGAAAAATATACCCACAACATAGAAATTTCTTCCTGCTGTTCACAAAGTTTTAATCCACAGTATTATATATCGTAAACTGGACGCCTTTTATTTTTAATTGGACTTTTATGATTCAATGTCCTGTTTGTTTGATTCTTGTGGTCTGAAGTCAATATTTGACCAATTTAATGTTTTTACATTAGTATATTTAAAATTTGCTTCCCGAACCTTTGAAGGTGCATGGAGCAAATACGATTCATCGATTGATATTTTTTTGTATCTTCTATTCCGTGTTTGTTGTCACAGTTTGTCTCTGTGACACATACAACAACAATGATTGGATTTAATTACGCTCTTGCGTGATTTTATAAATTTTTTATTTTTAAAGATAAAGCACAGCTTGGAGTGTGGCAATTATATTGACTGTTTTCAATCCACGGTGATAACATCGTAATTAAAGTTCGAGGTAAAATTGTATTTGGAAATTCTCTGTCAATACTAATGGTAAAACATCGACGCGTAATCTACTAGTTCTTGAATCATCAGCAGGTTTTATTGCGTAATATGGCCACACAACGTTAGTAAAATGCATCCAAAAACTTTAATTTATTAAAATACAAACTCCACATTGATTTAATGATCAAAATAGCGAACTAACTTACCATCTATAATCGCTTACACGTCTAGTCCCATTGCAAACTGCACAGACCCACATCTACCATCATATAATACTCCGGCTGATCAGGGTCTGCGCAGTTTGTTAGGAGTAATTAGTGGAACAAACATCATAGACCCTGATCTGCCAGCGCATTATGCGACGGCAGATCAGGTTCTATGTTGTTGGAAGTTGGACACCGCTTGTAAGCCAGTATATACGGTACTCTCTATTGGATACATGATTACACCAGTTCTAAAGATTGAGCAAGCAAAAATAAAAATGTAGTGTTCAATATAGGCACGATTCTGCTGTGTTTTTGTATTTCTCTTTACGATTGTCAAGCGGGCTGACATACAGTAATACAATTAAACAATGATTGTTTACTCAGCAAATCCAAACATTCAAAAGGTAACAGGGGTAAGGTACCCATACGTCTTAATGTAAAAGTGACCAAATGTACTGATACATCAACACTACACATTTGTATACCTGCGGTAGATGAGGTAGCGAGTAATTACAGGTGCGGAGTAAATTCAAAAATTGCTTCGGTGTCATTCGCACTTTTATCTGCTTTCACGCACATGACACATGAAACACGTCCAAAGCACGATTGAACCTAATAATACACCTGCATGTTTTGATACAATGTTTTACAAAGAATAATGACATTACGAACGTTGGCAATGTTTCTGGCTATAATCATCTAAAAGGCCATAGCATCAGCATTTGAGTCGAAATCATGCACAAGCACCTGTTTCAATTAAATATATTAATCTCGTATATATATATATATATATATATATATATATATAAACAAGGACAATTACGAGATATAGGGCCTAAAACAAATATAGCCTTGTAAAAAGAAACAGTTTCGTATGCTTTGAAATTTATAACATATGCCATGTTTGAAGATAGAACATATATATTTCTAAAACGTAATAGGGAACGAACGGACAGATAACTTCATAACATGGTACTCTCTGCCTTATGGTGGACGTATAAAAGTAGATATCAACCTGAAGCACATCTGTCTGTCTCTCTGTCTCTTTCTCTATCTCTCTATATATGTGTGTGTGTGCGTGTGTGTGTTATCAACAGGATATTCTTGTGAATTTATGTCATTAGATACAAAACATTTAAAGGCAACGTGGAATGCAACAAAAGATTAATAATATTTTAAAATATTGATAACTCATACTCACTGCGAAGTATAATATTAGTACTTTATATCAGTAAAGGGAATGATAGAGTAAATTAATTTAAGAATGGCTGAATGATGTCTGCTTAGACAAGATATTTTGATATCAAAATAGATAGGCACAGAAAGTCCAACTTTAAACAGAGGAGTGAGATAAATCAATATTCCAACTTGGGAAACAGGAAGACTATGTCAGGCAGTGTATGAATAGTATATATAAATATTCTATAATCTTGTAAATGATTTACAAAGAGTACGATTAGGTCCGTTTCTCTAACGGAAAATTTAACGCAACGAGATTTATGCATGGATCAATTACTTCTGTGTATACACAGTATCAGGTGTAAATATAATCGAAGTCCAAAGCCAAACAACAGAGACCCTGATCTGCCGTCGCATAATGCGCCGGTAGATCAGAGTCTATGTTGTTTGTTCTACTGATTAGTCCTTACAAACTGCAAGACCCAGATCTGCAGGCGCATTATGCGCCGGCAGATCTGGGTCTATGCAGTTTGCAGTTGGTATCGAGTTTAACGCGAGTAAATACGGTAATACGAAATACAGCTTTGAGGGAATAGATATCGTATAGATGTCGTATCCGGTAGAATACATTCATGGTGTACATGACGCAAATACTGTTTGTTTGCCACGGCTGTTATTTTCTCCATGCAAAAGGCTGTTCTGTGCGAACTAAACGCAGTAGAGATAAGGACATAGTGATATATGTTAACAAAAATTTTCTTAATTTTTTAATGCTGATATATATTTTTTAATATTTTCTATGAAGTCTCAACCCATCTCATTGATGATAGAAACTAATCGAAAGATACACGGCAAAAGTTGATAACGAACTGGCTTTAATTTTAGCTCGGACATTTGTACCGAGTCTGTTGAAATATTAACCATCCACAGATATGCAGATGTTGCTGCTATATGGAGAAATGTAACGCGTTACGGTTTTGCATGATTTTATTCCTGATTAGTTCTGAATAAATAATTATCCCCAAACCTAGATTGCATTGATAAGTTTTTGGCTGTGTCAGGTTTCGTTTTGGAATCAGGTTTAGATCCATATATCAACTACCTACGCACAGCTGGCGACCAGCAAACGGTACATACCAAAAAGTGTGTCACGGGCTGATCATACCAAATTATTTTTTATTCTATAATTAATGGAATGTATGTTGCCCAGTTTAAATTCATCTGTTACGATTAACTCGTAACTGCAACTTCCTACTGTCTGTTCGTCATCCCATGTTAGTGCTTTGTTTTATAGGTGAATGACGACAAATGAATCAAAGGTCACTATGGGCAAAAACTAAGGCATCCGAAGGTTTTTCTTGCATATCAGCGATATGTAGTAAACGCGATGTGTACATGTTCAGCGATATGTAGTAAATGCGATGTGTACATGTTCAGCGATATGTAGTAAATGCGACGTGTACATGTTCAGCGATATCTAGTAAATGCGATGTGTACATGTTCAGCGATATGTAGTAAATGCGATGTGTACATGTTCAGCGATATGTAGTAAACGCGATGTGTACATGTTCAGCGATATTTAGTAAATGCGCTGTGTACATGTTCAGCGATATGTAGTAAATGCGATGTTTACATGTTCAGCGGAGATTTGCAAATGTTCTTGAACATTTAGGACCACTCTTAGAAATATATATGTTCTATCTTCAAACAGAAAGAAAGAATATAAATGGTTTCCGCGCAACAATAATAGGTTTACATTACATAGGTAAACCAAACGTTGTGGATGGCTTGCAAATGGGATAAGGAAGGTCAAAAGTCAAGGTCACTGTAATGCAA